>WTSP01001884.1:0-17349 GCA_025331215.1 Actenoides lindsayi | reverse complement strand
AATCCAAAAAGCTGTTGTGCTTCTGTTCCTAAGTTTCAGTCAGCAGAGTGCCTTAGATACCTTCCCCTACCGCAGTACAGTTAGTGGCAGTCCTTACTATCAGCTTGTGTGTTCCTTTCACAAGACACAACTTGTTGCCCACATGAAGCCATATCAAACAACTTTGAAGTAAATACAGGGCCTGGCTCTCTTTTGCTCTAAGGCCCATTACTTTGCTCTCAAACAACATTTATGCTTACTTCAAGAGTTCTTGGTATGCTTTCAGGCAATGTAGAGGAGCTTTAGTGGGAAGGGGAGGGGGATGCAGAGTGCATCCCTGCTACGAAGGACTTGCTTTGTAGAATTATGCCAAATTATCTGCTGGAAAAGAGAAAAAAAACTTTTCTCCAAATGGCCCACAGTCTTTGTCAGAGTGTTCCGAATTGTCTGCACTCTTGAAACATTCATTACTGCTTTCTGGGTGACCTTTTCCATTGGTGTGTTTGAAGAATCAGGAGAAGTGGATCATTTTTCTATTTGAGCAAAACACTTGCTTGTTTCCCTGCATCGTATCATTTTCATATTTTATTTTTGTTAACCTTGCTTGGTCAGTAGCGATCACTTGGCATTTTTCTCCTTGTCCTAAAAGGGTTGCATCAACAGAGTTACTTGTATTTATGTATGTAAATAGATTTCAGAAGCTTCATAGCAAAATATTTAGTGCTTGTAATTACTCTGCATTTTTTTCATTTTTCCGTGTTTTTAATGAACTTATCTTTGTGTTTGCTTAAATACTGTAGTGAGACTTATTTCTTTCCGAATTAGTTATTTTAGGCTTCAAGATTAACTACATTTTATTCACTTTTGTAAACAGTTATAGCATGGTCTCTATTCAACATTCTTCACTTTTTTGTGGTAGGGGAGAAATGAATGTGCAAAAATCTGTGGGTTATTTGTGGTATTCTGGGTTTGACAGTTACATCTTTCTTTAAAACAAAAACTAAACTTTCAGTCTGAGGTGGCCGTATGGTAAGTTTGAGGGGAGGACACAGCGGGACACAAGCTCCTATCAGAATGACATCAAAGTGTATTTGTTCAGCATTTACTGTCTATGTTTACAAAATAGATGCTGCAGCATCCTGCAACAGTCACATTTTCCCTTGGCACCATAATGCTGAACATTTCCAGAAGGGGAAACTACCAGGTTCTGGAAGTTTGCTTTTTCGCTTTTGATCGCAGGGGATTTTTCTTTAAGGGGGCAGGGGCAGGAGAGGGGGGTGGGATTGCTGATTTTTGGAACCAGATAGGAAAAGATAATAGAATAGAATTTTCCCCCACTACAGGAAGTCTCTAGATACCACGTCAGAGTAGACTCTTGCTGTACATAGGGATGGCCGTGTCCAGCACCACAGGAGAATTCATTACAACTAGCACACAGAGCAGCTGGACTGCTGCGTTAGTTCTAATGAAGACCTTCTTTCTTTCTTTTTTCCTTTCTTTCTTTGTACCACAGTTTCCTCTGTAAATTCAGTATCATAATTAGTGTGAATGACAAATAAACTGTTTGACAAGTATGCACATTGGCTTGGTGCGGTCTTTCATCAGGGAGAAAACAACACTCTTGGAGAAAAAGTAACCATCAGAAAAAGGGTATCGACTATGTATCAGTCACAACATCACAAATAAGTTTCCATGTTTTTTGGGGGGTTTTTTTTACTGATCTCTTCATTTTTTGACTACAAAAGGCATTTTCCCGTGGTAGAATGACATGGCAAAAGGCCTGCAATCCAATAGGACCATCAAAATAGGACAGAAATGAGACTTTGCAGGTACAGAAGTCTATTAATTGTATTATATTTCTGGTTTCTTAATTAAATTTCAATATTTCAAGGTCATCTACAGCTCCTGTTTTTCTCCTTTAATCTTGTGTTTCTTGGATTGGATCTTTTTTGATACTGATGAACCTGACTCCAGGAGCACCAAAACAGATAGTCAGAGGTCATATTACTTATGAGATACATTGTTTTTTCTCTTTAAATTAATAATGAAACAGTAGTGTTAATGAAACATTAATATGGGGGAACCAAGCTTTCAAAATGAGGGGAAAAAAAAAAGTCAATATTGAAAGTTCCATCTGAAAGTCTCTGTATCTATGCATATGTAGATATATATATATAGTCTTCTAATATTGGCCCTACGCAACATACTGGATTATATTAAAGAATATTTCAGTGGTATCTTTCTACACAATAATGTATATATACAAATATTATCTTTCATCTACTACTCTCAGGGAAGTGAAAAACAAGCTGTGAAGCAAAGTATGAAAGCTATATTTTTTTTCTTAGAACTTGTCAGGTAGCACTCCATCTCTCAAATGAAAATTCATATTATCTTTTTAGAATAAGGGCTTAGACACTAAATGAAAACAGTTACTGAATTCCATGTACCTCTTTAGAGGTTAGAAATGCTAACACACACCTCTGACGTGGTTACTGGTTACCTTGCTCAGTATGACCATCTGACATTGCTTAATGACACAATCCCATGTTATCCTAATAATACTGTCCTTACATTTTTGCACAGGTCTACCCTGTAGATTCTTCTCCATACCCTATGAAACCCAAAAGTATTTCTCTAGAGGTGGATGATGAAATAGAGCCTGTCTTTATTTTGTTTCTTACTTTAACACAACAGGAAGCTACAAATAGTGACAGACAAAACAAAAATAATACACTCAAGGGCATCTCAACAGAAATATTTGTTGCTAGTTTTTGAAAACTATGTAGGGTACATACCAGTAGCATTCTCATTTTGTGTAGGGAGGTAAGATATCAGACTGCCATGGCCATTTTAGCCAGATTAACATATCCCACTGCTGCTGAGGCTGCCTGTCCTTGTGAGAAAGGCCATGTTTCTCTTACTCGACACCAGCAGCTCGGGCATTTGTGCAGACTAGCTGGACTAAGATGAGTCTCTCCTAGCCCCAAGCTCACCAGCTTTCACAGTGGTTGTGCCACTCCAAATTGGTGGCACCCACTCTCTGCAGTGTGAAGGGAGGAATCACGGGCATCTGTCCTCTCCTGCCCTTCTACCTTCCTCCTTGACCAGGGGAGCTGGCAAAGCAGGGAGCAGAGAGCTCAAGAGCAGGCAGTGCACACTCAGGACAGCCCTTTAGGATCCCTGGGCACTAGATGTGACCACACCATACCACTTTTGGCAGCTGAGAAAGGCCAGCTTAATCCTCCTGCTCTGGCTGCTTGAGGGGTAGAAAGAGGAAAGGGCAAAGAAGGTGATGAAGTCTGAGGCTGGAGGCTGCTGTTTGTGAGGGGAGGGGCTGGCAAGGGTGAAGGCAAAAGGTTGTTGACTTCTTGTTGCACCTCACACCCTGACTGACAGCTTTTAAAGACACTTAATTATAAAGGCCATTGTCATGGGTGTTCTCCCACACTGTTTTGTTTGACTTGTGCAATGAGGAAAAAGCCATAAACGCGGCTCCAGAGCAAAAGCTGCTTATTAAATACTATCAGCCCTCAAGGCACCATAGAACTCAATACAGATGTCCTGGAAAGACAACACAGGTGTGTTACCTTTGGTGTATGTGGCTTTTTCCCTCTTTTAAGTGGCTTGTTTCACAAGACAACAGGCTAGGATTAGTGGTGCAGTGTACCGTGTCCAGAAGTGATATCCCTGTTTCTGAGCAGGCACAGAAACATTGGTTACTGGTGCAGCACCTGTGGTGACAGAATGGACAATAAACTCTGTATTAGCTGCTCTGAGACAGACCTTGTTCACAGCATTCATAGCCTAGAAGCCTATCACCACTGCAATTGCTATGCTAGTGGAAGACCTTGTAATGGCACTGTGTTTCCAGACATGACTAAAATATGACTCAGTCCAGTACTGTAAATAGGCCAAAAATACAATTTATCCATGGCCCTGTATCTTTTTACAACACTGGGCTTCTTATAGGTCTGTAAGATGATTTAGGAACATGTCTCAACTATTACTTCAGCCACACCCTTCTTCTCCCTGGAATACAGCACCTTTTTTCACTGTTTCCTTCACTGAGGGCTCACAGTAATATGCCACTGGGATGCTCTGTGGAGCAGAACTTCTAACTCAGGCAGGATCCCAGGGAAGGAATGTCCGAATTACAGCTCATCTCAACTCTTGCCTGCTGGGGGAGGGAGGCACAGTGTAGATAAAAGCATGTTTAACCCTGAGGAGAAGGAAAATAAAAGCTCAGAACCTGCAGGTCTTCATTGGAATGTCTAGCTACTGAATTAGGAAGCTTGTTTTCTGGTTTTAAGTTACAGGGACACCTAGAAGTCTCCCAGACTGGATTAGTCAGCACGAGTCACTGTCTGGGAATTGTTTGGGTTTGTGAGAGGAGGATAAAACAATTTAGAAAGAAAATCTAATACACAGATTTAAAACATAGCCTGGTTTCAGAGCAGGGAGGGGGTTATGTCTGATTTGTAGGCTTTATAAAACACTGGTTCCTAAGGGTAGGAGGGATGGCAAAAGAGAGAGAACCTGTTCCCTGCCGGTGCAGAATTGTTTCCTGTAGCACGTAAAAAGTGCCTCCGGCTGTTTTACTTTCAAATGCCCCAAACACAGGAACATCTGTGGCTTTTCTGGGGAAGCTTAGACTGCAATCTTAGGATTTGCTGCTGCACTTGACAGCCTGCAAGCAGAGAAGAGAGCCCGTATTCAAGGCAGCCTGCAGTTACAGTTCCCCAGGAGGTCTCTGATACCTGAGCATGCTTCATGCAGCTACCAAGGTTATTCCTGCTGGCTGCTTAGTCCCATTTCCCCTGTTTTCTCACACCAGAACCCCCTGGGACTAAGACCTCCCAGTTCAGAAGGCAGCTCCGGTTGCTGTCTGCAGGGATACCACAGGTATGGGGGAGGGTGCAGGTTTCCCAGTGCTAGCAGCTCAGCAGGTGCATGCCTGAGAGGTACTGAACCCCAGGCCACAGAGCCCACCCCAGATATTCCAGTGTCCTCTGGTACCGACAACTGCTCTGCTTTTCTGTATGGTCTTCTTCAAAGGAGCCCAGTGGTTAAACTGCTCTATGTCTTTGCATTGGGTGAGCATCACAGGCATGGAAGACCTTTGAAACTGCCTGAAAATCAGCTAATTTTCACTGAAATAGTAAAATCCCTATGTGAAGCCCCTGTGGCAAACTTCACCCTTCCTCTCTTAAATGTCTGTGATAAAGAGTTGCTCTGAAACAAGGCCATATTATTACAACAGGGAATGTTTCCTGTTTCACTGGGTAAATTGTAACTAAGTTTATGGAAGGGGAAAGCAACTGTCCTCCCTTTCTTCTTCTTTTCTGCTTCTTCCTCTAACACACACATCTCTGATATTTCTCCAGCCTCCTGCAGAACTGTAAGCCTGGTGATGTCAGTCCAACACATGTAACTTTGAGGGATGTATGATCACAACCAGTCAAATGCCAGCATGTCCATCCCACGGGCATTATGATTCTGGTACTGGATGAGAGGAAGAACAGTTGTTATATTTTTGGAACAGAAAGTCACATTTCCAAAACTTTTTTGCACACAGCAAACATCTGTCCATGTGATCCTGAAATAATGTTCAGTAGTGTCCTTTTGAAAATGCTGAAACCAAAATTATCTCAGTTGCCAAAGGTTGCAGCCTGCCAGCTTAGCTGGGAATCCTGGGCCTTGCAGACTCTTCACTCTGTGAGAAGCAGGCAATGCTGCTGATTGGCAGCAGTGGTGACATAGCTGGGGTGAGTCAGCATGTTGCACCAGAGTTTATCAGAAATATTTCTGACCAGCCCCAGGTATAAATGGCCAAACTCTTCCCACACAGGCATTTTGGATACTTTTCAGGACTGTGGCTCTGATTCCATGGGTTCACTTGGGTGACCTTGCAGACCTAAAGTGTTAAAGGGGCAGATATTTTTGCCTCGTAGTTCTGCCTTTCCAGATGTGATCCCTTTAGACTGACTTGATTAGTAAAATCACCTTGTAATGCCCTGTATATTTCCTAACCTCCCTGGGTCTTTAGACATATCACCTGTTGGAAAATACTTGTGTCCTTTCTCAGTGTGCTTTAGCCAAGCCTAACATTTTCTGCTTTCTAAAGTCTTACATGTACCTCAATTCTCCTTAGGACACACAATTTTGGGGATTTACTTTTCTTAGTTTCCCAGAGGGTGAAGTTAATCAACGAGGAGCAAAGCCAGCAAAGCAGAGGCACATTTTAACCACAAACATAAGAACATGAGAAACTTTAAAGACTGTCAGGCTACTCTATTTCAATGAGTAGCCTATAGCTGAATTGCTATTTGGCGTCAGCTGCTGTCTCCAGAAAAATACCTGCCAATGTTCTTCCACACCCTTAAAGAAGTGGCTTCTCCTCGCTTAGGTTTGCTTGCACTCTTTCCTCAAAGAAGGTTGCATCAGCCCATAGCCAGCAAGGGGGGAATGGGGAGGGAATGAAAGCAAGCAGGAGATGGGGAAGGAATGAAAGGAAGAAAAAATAGGGAAATCATGAGGCGTGATTTGGAAGACTACAAATATGTAGTCACCTTGCAAAGCATGTTTGTTCTCCATATGTATTTCAAGCAATGGTCTTTGGGGCAATCACTGTTGCCATGTGTCCATTGCTGCCTCTCTCATGGGAGGTGATTATTCTTTCTCTCCAATGTCTGCTTATCAGACTTTAAAGTCTTAAGGCACACGATTCATGCACAGCTTGCCATAGCATACATACAATTACATGGTATGGTTGAGAAGTTTCCAAGTGTCCATTCAGCCAGTGTGGTTCCACTGAAGATGAAAAAGGAGTCACTCATTGCTGAGTCCCCTACCTGGGGGCAGTGAATTTTGCCACTTTTCAAGGCTTTTGATACAACAGTATACTGAAACAACAGCGCGTAGAAGAGAGGAAGCCTTTCAGTCATTTCTGTGAGGGATATTTTTGTGACCTCTTTGCAACAATTCCTACAGGCATGTTAAAATTAATCTCCCACAAGAAGCTTGGTGGCTTCAGAAACAGCTACGTGAGGGATGAGTGAGTTCAGTGTGTTTAGTCTGTCTTGTGGGGGAGGAGTGAGGCAAGTGGGAGGTCAGATTTATTACAGATCTTTAAATGAGCAAAATTATGTTTCTTGTCTCTTATCCCTCCCACCTGGATTTTGCAACTAGGAAAGAGAAAAGAAGTTCTAACAGGAAAAAACAAGTTCTGTTAAAGAGAATGAGGTTTTTCATTGTCTGTTAAAGAGGTGAAGGTACAGTCCGCAAAGAGTAGCTTCTCCTTCCAGTGTAGGAAGCTGTAAATAACCAAATAAAAGGAAAACTTCTGACGGTTTTTCCTATCCTTGATAAAACAAACGTATGCTAGAGCTAAACCACCTGGGAACTAGATTCTTCTCTGTGATACTAATGGAGATAGATGCAGCAAGGAGGAGAATAACCTTACCTTTTCACAGTGGTTGCTCAGCATCTCTCAGAATTAAATTCCTCAAGTGTTTCTTTTCTTGTTTATACCTCTGCTTACATACACTGTGGAGATTTATGATTCCATACGCTCAGCTGCTGGTAATAACCCACCATTAGAAACTAACATGGCTCACACAAGTTGCTTATCTCCTTGTCAGTTGTTACAACACTATATTGAATGCAGGTATTCCTGTACTTTTCCCCCCTTTCTCTCCTTTGGAACAGCTCTGCCTCCATTTGTCCAGCTCAACTGTGCTCTTCCCTCACCTCTGCTTCGTATCCACCCCTGAGTGGTCTCATCAGATGTATCTCTGTTTCAGATGAGTCCATGGGGCGGACAGACACCTGAGAGGGTGAGGCCCTGCTGTTCTAGGAAGATGTGCCCCATCTCAGGTGCTGTTAGTAAATTTAGACTTATATTTGCTGAGGGACATATCTTAGCGCAGACTGTATTCGACTAAGGATCTGTCCTCAAGTTCTTCATCTGACTGTAGCAAATTCCCTTCTTTCCTGTGCCTAACCTGCAAATGGGTAGTGACATTGACCTTCTTGGAGAAGCACTTTGAGCTCCATTGATGAAAAGGTCTACGGTGAGCAGGTTGTTGTTATTGTTGTCTGTAGTTTAAAAACATGCTCATAAATCATCTTTTGGGGATGGTGAAGCAGGTTTCATTGGCTCTGGAGTTGGGTGACTGAACAGAGAAGAATTTCCTTCTTTGGCATTTTCCCCTATTTTTAATAACTTTGAACTCTTGCTTTAGATCTTGTTTACATTAGGCTGGTTTAGTAACTGTGTGTCTCCCTCCAGCAATTGTCTCCTTCTTCCCCACCTTCCTCAGGTATTTGGTTTAGGTACCAAACATCTGACTCAGGTCTTCCTGGAGAATGGCTGAGCCGGGGTGGATGGAAGAAGGAATTATTTTTCCCTGTTGGTGAATAGAGGGACTTAACAGGGGAATGAGTTGGAGGCTGTGACTATCATGGACATGGGCCCTGGGAACATAAAAATCTAAGGTGTTACCACACCCATTTGGCCTCTTGATGAAATGCTAAAACACAAACTGTACAGATGGCCTGTGCTAAGTATATTCCTGTCAGAGAATTGTAATAAGTCCCTCCAAGCTTTAGAAGCTATGAGTCTGTGATGCCTGCCTTTTGGGGCAGGGAAGCTTGTTTGAAAGCAGCAGGTCACTCATAGCTAATACTGCCTCTGGTTAGTTACACACGGTCATTTATCATGCTGTGGTCCACAGACTTTGATCCCCACCAGGGACGGCATAGCTGCTGCTTGGTCAGTTTCGAGAAGTTCTCACTAAAGAAAAAAGGCTGGTCTGAGCCCAAGCTTGAGTTGTCCTTCCACAGCAAGACCTCTGTTCCCGAAAGGCTCATCATAGACGCAGGCCTGAGCCGGCAGCCGGGGTTTTGTGGCGGGCCGTTGCTGCAAGGTGCAACCACCCCCGCGACCGGTGGGCCGGCTGCCCGGCAGGCGCTGCGAGGACGAGCCCGGCCCCGCTGCAGGCGCCGAAGTGGCGGTCCCACCTCCCTCACAGTCCCCAACGGCTCCCGGCCGCCCCCGCCCGGCCGCGGCCGCCGGAGCCCTCCCCTCGCAGCCGGCGGGCGTGCCGCTAGAGGGCCTCCGCGCCTCACTGCAGCCGAGCCCGCGGCGGCGCCGGCGGGAGCGCGGCCGGAGGAGCAGGTGGCTACGGGCCGCCCCGGGGAAGCTGGTGGCGACGGGATCCCACAGGGCCGCCGAGGGAACGGTGAAGGAGTCCCAGTGCGCGGCGAGGCAGCTGGGGCTGGCCAGCGCCGCGGCGGAGCGAGCAGAGGGCAGGCCTGGGGAGGCAGCGAACCGCGGGGCGCAGGCGGCTGGTTGAGAGTGGTGCCTCCCAGCCTGGCAGCGGCGGGACGTGCTCTGGGGGAAAACAAGTGCTGTGGTGCCCTGGTGAGGAGGATGAGATCAGGCTACGATAGTAGATAAGGAGTGCCTCAGGGGCGCCCCGTCTGCTGCGGCCGGGGGAGGTACCCGGCTGCAAGTGCTGCCGCCTCAGCCCGTCCTCACCGAGCCTGGAGTTTTGCGTGCCTCATAATGAGCTGCGTGAGGAAATAAAGCTTTATACAACCGGAGTGTTGTCTAGCCTGGGTCTTAGCAAAGCCCTGCATCCGTAGGTGAGGTTTTCTCCAAAGCCAGTCGCTGCCAACGCCACCGACCTTCCGCTCCCTCTGCCCAGCCGGGAAGGGCTTTGTCATCAGCCCCCCTGAACCCTCCCACAATAGGGCTCTGCTCTTTGCCGGGAGTCTGAAAGCCGTTTGATATGCTGTTAAATCGATAAAGGCAGAGGGGAATGTTTGCAAAATTTGGCATCTGTGACATTAGCACATAGATAGTTTCTGGATTCACATGGTGCTGGCTTGCCGGGTTTAAATTGGAAAGGTCATTATATGAAGTAGTAACTCTGTGCTGGGCCAGAAGGGAACACCAAAGGCAGGAAGATAGGTGAAAGGCTTCAGCTGTATGCTGGGTCTCACTGCAGAGCCTAGGTAAAGCCCTTCAGCTGAGTCAGGCTGCAACCAGGCGCTCCCAGGAGGAATGGATATACATTAGTGGTAGCTGTAGAAAGGGTAACAATATGCTTTTTCTCCCGACAGAAGGGAAATTTTTAAAACCCACTGACCTTGTCTGCAAGACATTTTCACCTACTGTGTTCATTGCTGCTGGATGAGATTTTCAAAGCCATGCTAAGGTTGTATGTAGCTATAGATCTGTGAAAATGAATGGCATACATCCATCTGGTGTTTCTTGCCAAGTTTCAGCCATGGATCTTTTCCTCCCTTCTTCAGGAAAGAAGGCTTATCACCCACTCTGGCACCGTGTGGGGGGGGTCTGAAGCAGTATAGCTCAAGGGAAGGATGGGCTGAAGCAGCCTGAAACATGACTTTGCAAGGAGTAGGGACTGTGAAATCCGGGGAAGAAAAGACTCAGGCATACAGCTGAGATGAGATGGATTATTTTAAAGCTTCTGACAATTTCAGATCTCTAAATCTGAAGGGATAAAAAAAATAATAAATTATTAACTTAGTTTATAAGAGGCTTTTCTAACTGACTGAATTCAAACATGGCAGAAAGGTAAACAGTATTGTATCTCTGGTCTTGGGTCTTGTAATTATGGACTGTTCAGAGAGAAATCCTGACCTTTCCAGGCAGATGGGCTAGTTGCGAATGTGCTGATCAGACAAATCCATCAATAGTAATGAGGAATAAATTTCAAGAAGTCCTGAAAAACATGCATCCAGATGGGAAATAGCTCAGAAGAACTTCCCATTGCCACATCAGAGACCTGGAAGCTTGGAAAATGTTGGAAGTTGACTGTAATGTGAGGTTCAAAGCAAACAGACTGGGTTGTGTGCTGTATTCTGTTATGGCTGTAATCTCAGCAATGCATCAGGAGCCCTGGATGGATGATAGAAAGACTTCAACTCCTGAGGCAGGCTGATTTGTACTTCTTCAACAATATCCAGAATATTAGTATTCATTGCTTGTCTTCCGTTCTTTCACATCCAAACTTTTGGAGTGCCAAATACTTTGTTATCCTGGATCTGTGAGACAGCTTGAGCCCTCTGCCAGCATGTTTCCAGTCACATCTGATGAGCCGTCCCTGAGATTTATGGCTTTTTTCAGTAGAATCCAAACCAATCCAAAAGTCTTAAGAAGGTACCAGATAACAAACCAGATTGTTCAGACGTGTTTCTCTGCTTTACTGATATTGTATCATTTACATGTTTTGTTTCCCTTCAAAAGTAAATGAGTTTCCACTTGACTGTGACTATAGCAGGTATCAAAGGTATCACTGGAATATTCCTCTTGGCAAAAGAAGGACCTGTAAATGTCAGGTTGTTTTTACAAACAACCTGGCAAGCAGCCTTTTTGGTAGAACTTTGGCCTAGATCTGAACATGTCCCATATCACATTTTACAAGTTCAGACACAGAGCCTGGGTTGTATCTCTAAGAAAGAGGCTGATCAAAGGCAGAGACTCGGTGATGAGCATTCCCGAAAGAAGAGCAGATTACTTTGCTGGTCAAAATCAGAAATTCTGATTCTCATACTGTCAGACACCAACAGGTTTGAGCATCCCTGCCCAGCCTTCCCTGGGCCTGGGCCCACCCTTGTCCAGGGGCCAGGAGCGCCATTTCAGTACTGGCCTGGGCTCCCAGTCCTGCCTCAGCTGTGCTTGTAGGTGTGCTCATCTCTAGCCCTGCTGCTGGCCTTCTATTGATCCCAGCTCTGGCTCACTCCCTTGCTGTGTTGAAGGCTGTCAGTAGACACTACTACCATCCCCTGGCTCTGCTTGCTGCCTTCAGACCCTCCTGGATGGTGCTTGTCAGTGAGTCCACTGCCTGCACTGGGATCACCCTTTTGTTGTGGCTCCCCAGTCCTTGGGGTTTATCTCGCCTTTGCCACTTCCTGACAGATACCCTGAATAAGAAAAAACACAATAAATTGTTTCAAAAGTCCAGCAGACAACACATCAATAAGAGGCATTTGTGCCCAAGATCAGTTATCTTCTCTGGTATGGATATGAGGGTTTTTTCACAGAAAATGCACCACAATTAATGCTAATGGGCTCTGCTGTTGATTGCTTCTGCAGAGAGGGCAACAGCTCACCAGAGGTGGAAGTTCAACTGTTTGTAACTTGAGCTTTCTGAGGCAGAGTAACAGTACTGAGGGAGGGAAGCTGCTACTGCTGTGGATCAGGTTCTTCTCATGAGCCTGCTTCTCTCCAGACCCATAAAGCATTTCCTCTCCCAGGGGTTAAAATTCAATCTAAAATAAAATTAATGAAATCCTGAAGAAGGTAATAGAGCTACACGGTGAGAATTGTAACTTTTTAATGAAAGAAGATTGTGATCTTAATACAGCACAGTTTGGCAAATTGGAGTGGGAAATGGAATTAAGACCTATGTATCCCAAATTACATACTAATGTTTATGCAGTGCAGCAGAAAGACCCATGAGGTTAGTTTGTTATACTCAGAGCAGACTAAGTAAAACAAGCACGTTGAGATCTTCGCACACAGTTTCCCAAGAGCCTTGCTTTGCCATTTGGTTTGAAGGAGTATGCCCAGAGCTAGCCATCAGTGTGTTTCTGATAAATATTGCATGAAGGAAAGGCAGGACGTAATACTCCCACTTGGGTGACCTGGCAGGGTGTCTACAGGAAAAAAAAAAAAAGTGATGGTTCTTACTGAACCCCTTATGCCCTGTGACTGAAACCCTGGTACAGACCTAATCCTCCAAAACAGCATGCCTATACCCTTCCAGCCAGTACCATAAGGTAGACTGCATTTCCTCTGGTGGTATTAAGCTGGGATGCCGTCTTTCATGCCATGCTTAAATTTTAACACTAACTAGTTCCAAATATAGGCTTAGTCTGACTAATTGTGGGTGCATGAAAGTAGGTGGTGTGTTCTTTGGCTTGGTCCAGGCCTTGAAAAAGAAGCTGTACAGTAAAGTATAAACCAAGTGCATTTTCTCAAGTCCACGTTTTCACAGTAGACTATTTTTTTTATGGTAAAATCAAAAATAACAAGCAAAGATTTACATACCTACTACTGAAATTCCTTTTAGATATGCCTGTCTTCAACATATAGTAAAGTAGGTATCTCGCAATCATTAATGTGTTTGTTTTCATTGCTGTCCTGGGAGTTAGATATGCATGAAACATAATTTTAAGTGCTGTGAGTTCAGAGAGCTGCATAATAACTAGGAGCAACATTTACTACTGGCCAGAGCCACACAAGATGCAGGCCTGGGCAGCTTCTTCAGAAGGTTCCAGAAGTGCTGAAGTTGCTACATGGACATGCTGCTGACCTGAGCTATCTGTCCAGCAGTGGAAAGAGCCCCTGGCTGTGCAGTCCTGTTTGCAAATGTGTTGTCAGGATACTTTTTTCCTTCTGACAGTTGTCAGCCTTGCTTTAGTAAGGTCTAAAAGAGAGAGCAGTAGTCTCACCACTCCAAGGAAATGCAAAAAAATAGAGTACTCCATTGACTTCTGACAAAGAAGAGGTAAGATAAATGAAAGGAACCAATGGGCACGCCTGAGACATGTTTACGTTCCACATACTATTTTATTGTGTTTGGGAGGCATTTCTGGTAAAAAGAGGAGCATAATTAAGCAGAGGAATGTTTGTAATTGTAATGAGGGATAGAAGTCTGGGCCAAGGAGCAACACTTAAGTGTCCCTGGGGTGAGTTGGTCACCCTCACCAGGGCAATAGCTTCCAGAACTGGAATGCAAAAGTTATAGCCTCAGAAAAATCAATCAACAAACCAAAACCAAAACCAAAATGGGAGAGAGGCAAAAGGAAAAGGCTGTGATTAAAAGTTTTCATTAAAGAGTAAACTAGGGCAGAATCCATTCAGAAGTCTTCTCCAAAATGAGAGACAAGAATAGGGTGAAGGGTTTCCTGAATGCACAAGGACAGGGGTAATCTGAGATGCTGCATGCAGTCTTCCTGAAAAGATGGAAAAAGAGAAATTGTCTCCAACACCAGCTTGGACAGTGAGGCCTGGTGAGAGGGAATGGTAAGGGAGCCCACAGCTTGAATCAGACCTTGCAGCTCAGCAATATTTGACCAGCCCAAGCTGGAAGCAGGATCTTACTGCAGAAAGTAAGGAAGCAACTGAGTGCTGAGCTAACAAACTTTCCCCCAAAAGATGGCTTTCAGATAGTAATACAGCAGGAGTTAAATATTGTCTATGGCTATGCTGTTTATCTACCATTCTTTTTCTTCCATTAATAAAAAGTTGTTTATTAAGTCAACTGAGTCATGCTTGCAAACGAAGAAAATTAGCTTGCTGAGCACCAGAAAGTTTAGTTTTAATTTTCCCAAGCTTCTAGATGAGCGTCTGGGTTTAGAAGTGACCTCTAGGATTTGAACTCAGCCCTTGTTGCCAGTCAAGTCCCAACAGAAGGGCTATACAAGTAAATGAAGTTTATCCGGCCTTTTCCTGCCTAAGGCCTCAAACAGCAACTTCAGCTTCTTTTTTATCCAGGCTATGTGGGATCCTGTCAAAACAATTCACTAGTCTCTTTCTTGTGGTTTCCTTAGTCAAAAGCACAGCAACAATCTGTCCATAGTCAACTCTGACTGCTTGACCAAGCTTTGGTTTCAAGAAACTGCCAACAAAGAGGAGGCAGTGTCATGCTGAAATATCAGCTCACCTAAGAGCAGCCACAAGTGACTGACAACAGGCTGACAAAATACCCACTGGAACCATTTGGAACAGAACCACATAGGGTTCAGTTGTATTGGGTTTGTGTGGCATGTAACGGTGAGGGCTACAGGGGTGGCTCCTGTGAGATGTTACTAGAAGCTTCCCCAATGTCCAATAGAGCCAATGCCAGTCCAAATTGAACTTGCCTCTCGCCAAGGCTGAGCTAATCAACAATGGTGGTAGTGCCTCTGCGATAACATGTTTAAGAAGGGGAGAAAACTGCTGGGAAACCTACAATGGAGAGAAGAGTGGGTTGTGAGAGAAACAACTCTGCAAACACCAATGACTGTGAAGACAAAGGGGGAGGAGGTGCTCCAAGCACCAGAGTAGAGATTCCCCTGCAGCCCATGGTGAAGACCATGGTGAGTCAGGCTGTTCCCCTGCAGGCCATATAGGTTAACGGTGAAGCAGATGACCACCTGCAGCCCTCCGGAGCAGGTGAGTGCATATGAAGAAGACTGTGACTCCATGGAAAGCCCATGCTGGGGCAGTCTGTTCCTGAAACGCTGTGCTTGCTGGAGCAGTTTGTGAAGAACTGTAGCCTGAGGAAAGGACTCAGGTTGGAGAAGTTAATGGAGGACTGTCTCCCATGGCAGTGACCCCATGCTGGAGCAGAGGAAGAATGTGAGGATTCCTCCTCCTGAGGAGGAAGGAGTGGAAGAAACAACGTGTGCTGAACTGAGCACAACACCCATTGCCCATCCCTCTGTGCCACCGGAGAGAAGGAGGTAGGAGAAATAAGGAGTGAAGTCAAGCCTGGGAAGAAGGGATGGGGTGGGGGAAAGATGTTTTTAAGATTTGGTTGTCTTTCTCATTATGCTGCTTTGATTTGATTGGTAACAATGTAAATTGATTTTTTTACCCAAATCAAGTCTGTTTTTCCCATGACCATAATTTGTGAGTTATCCCTGTCCTTGCTTTCACCCACAAGCCTTTTATTATATTTTCTCCTCCCTATTCCACTGGGGGTGGGAGGGCTGAGTGAGTAGCCACATGGTGCTTAACTGCTGGCTGGGCCTAAACCATGTCATCAGTATGAATGAAATTTGGTTGAGGAGGTGTTGGGCTGAGGGAATTCTTCACAGAATGAAGCTACCAGGTATCCTCCTCAGGGAGGAGTGGTCAAGTGCATCCTTTCAGTGTGGCTTAGTATTTTCTCCTTCAGTAAGAAGACCAATACTCTCCTCCAGCATTCCACTTGTAACACATTGTACATGTTCTGGAAGAAAAATGAACAATTTTGCAGCAAAGGTATGGGAGAAGAGAGCTGCTCTTAGTTCCCAGCATAGCTTTCAGTCCTCTCACTGCGCTTGGGGAACCTCGCTTGGATTCCAGGCTTCTTTCCTTGAGCCTCAGGAGCTCTTTCCCTCCGGGAAAGCTTCAGTTTGTGAAGCAGAGAATTCCTATTAGTCAGTGGGAGAACCCAGTAAGTAGGCATATGGAGTTAGCTACATAAACCCCATTGCAGTGGAAGGTGCAGCCCTCTGCCAGAGCCAAAAGACAGCCTTTTGCCCAGTCAAATGTCAGTGCTTATTCCAAGCTGCTTCACTCTCCCCAGTGTGGTTCTGGGACTCATTTTCCCCATATTACACTGCCTGGATGTTGGGAAAGAAGGGCCCAGGGTGTACTGTGAAGTTCAGACAGCATTCTGCTACAGAGAATGACCCTTGTGTCATTTCCTGGCACCAAATACCTCTGACACACAGGAGGAAAGCTCTTAGCTATCATTCCCTGCAAACTGAGGCAAGCACTTTTACCAATGGTATATCACTCCATCTTTGGCTGCCAGCAGTTGAGTGATTTAGCCCTGCACCCTTCATTCCTACCTCACAGTTTGATTTAGTCCCCAGGAGCACATGACTGAGTTTGAAGGCTTTGCTATTTATTCACTTCCATCACTGTTTGCTGTGCTGACAGTTGGTGTCACTGCCGTTAGCAATGACTGCTCTCAAACAGGTTTGCATACCCATTTGAAGTTCCCTTGTTCAAGCAGTGATAGCACTCAGCTGATGTACTTGCTCAGAAAGAGAAAAGGATTCTGACATCGGTGACTCTACTATTAGAATGGCACAAAGCAAACCACAGAAAACAGAAAAAGACATGTCACCATATGTCAAAATGCAGATCACGAAGGTGAAATTGGATGCGGAATTTGTTCTTCCAGTAATGAAAAGAAGCCATAGATTTATAAGGCAGGGGATGGGATGGTTTGTTCAACTGGAGAGAAACTGCTCATGAAGGAGTTTCGGCAAGCTTTGTAGATAGAGGCTTCAGCACCCAGAAGATCCTGTTTGACCACAATGGCAGCCAACATGTTGGCTAATATTCTTATCACTACAGTTATATCAAATGGCTTTCTAGCAGCTGCTTCTCCAGTCATGCCTGCAAAACCACAGCACCCAAAAGTTAAGGTCTGCTTTAGTGCAGGATCCCAGTGTTGTCTTGTATGGTATGCCTTAGTAGGACACCATTCTCATATCAAAGAACCATAGAACCATAGAATTGTCAGGGTTGGAAGGGACCTTAAAGATCATTTAGTTCCAACCCCCCTGCCATGGGCAGGGACACCTCCCACTAGATCAGGTTGCTCAGAGCCCCATCCAGCCTGGTCT
>WTSP01001883.1:121880-134340 GCA_025331215.1 Actenoides lindsayi | reverse complement strand
GGGGGGTGTTCTCTTCCGCGCTCCCTTTAGGGTGCAAATCCTCTTTTCAGAAGTTGGTTTTTAAAGATGTGAAAGGGGTCCCCCCCCCCCCCCCCCCCCCCCCCCCCCAGATAGTTTGCTAGCAGCTATTAAGAGACTTCTAAAATAACCAATGTACATCTCCCTTTCCCATCTCTTTCACACACACCCTTTATTTCTCCCATATACCGCTGGTGGATTATAGGTAGAAAGAACTGTATCTACTGAATTGACCAAAATACAGGCAATAGTAGTCTCTTGTCTTTTCTTGCTTTTTTTAAACTGTATTGCTCCTGCACAATGCAGAACAACTTGTAAATGTGAAGAAACCAGATCCAAAGTGACAGCCAGCTGTTTCACATTCTTCATCTCTGCCACAGATTCTGGATTCTGATGTTGCAGAGTCTGGTCCCTTATGGCTACTATTAATAGCAGTGCAGATAATGATTTCTGAGCAAGGAGAACTGACTTGGTTTTTGTGATCTAAAGCATAGAATTTGAAGATATTAAACAGCAAAGAAACACATCATTGGTGCTTGTGCAATTGGATGTACAATAACCTTCTTAAAGCTGTCTCAGTAGTTCAGTAGAATGGGAAATAGGAGATTAGTGAATAAAGCCAGAAGGGGGACCAAGTGTAAGGATATCTAAGAATTTTAAAAGCACGGGGCAAAATCAGAAATAATGACCTTGAACAAAAGCTTGAAATAGCCAAGCTTAAGGAGGTCAGAGGACTATAAAACTTAAAACCTTAAAATTGTAATAATCTACATATTCTCAAATGTTAAAAATTTTGTTTTTATTTTCTGCCCACAGGAATATTTGAATCCCTTTATGCTATTTCATTCTTTCCTTTTTCAAAACTGGCAAAATTTGCAGTTACATATAAACTTTTTACATGGCTTTCTTTTTTGTCTGCAACTTGGTAATAACAATAGGTTATATGAGCATATTAACTTTGTCATGTTAAGTCTTTTTTTTTTTTTTAGTAACCTCTGCCTTTTGAATAACAGACCATTGAGTAACTTTTTGAAACAATTAACAAGAGGTTCCTTCCAATCTGGTCAGAAAAAACCTTAATAACAAAAAAACCTCTGCTTTTGCACAGCAATGTAGTCTAAAATATGTAGATATGTTTACTCCTGCCATTAGAGACTGTAATTAATGTTATAAACAAGAATATTTTGTCAAGTCTGAAATAACTTCTGGTGTGAGGATTTAAAAACTCCCAGTATCTGTCTTGGGTCTGAGCTCATTTCTGTTCTGTATGAGAAATTAATTGTTTTTTCAGTACCGATTTCTGAATAAGAGGAAAATCCTGCAAGGCTGTTCCTGATTCTTAGTTGGGAAAGCAGAAACAAGGTGTTGTGCAACGTGCATACGTGACCTCAGGGCTTCCAAACTTTCTAGACAATTAAGAAGTTTTAAGTTGAGCAAGCTCTGTCCCTATCAGGGACAATGCAGGATATCCCTGAATATTCAAAGAAAAATTTCTCTCCAGAGGAGTCTATTAGTTAGACATGTTTTCTGTAACATAAGGAAAAATTCTGGTTACTGGTGTGATTATAAGTCACATAATCAAAAATGTAATTTTCTGTCTGAGCCTGTGTTATTAGGCAGAGCCGTAGGAAGGATATGATGCTGACTTAGCAGTGGTCCTCCATTGGTGGAACTTCTCATCTCTCTGTATAACTGTCTTCTGGAAATTTCCTGGACTATATAATAAAGTTGCCTTCCTTTCATCTACTTTTAAATTAGGAGCCTTTTGGGCCTTTTGACACTCAGGCATGGCAAGAAGCTGGCTTGAATTTTGGCATCCTTCTTGTGTTGTGAGGGAGGTTTGGTTTTTTTAGTGAAAAATGATTGTATTTCTTTATCTGCCCATATGTTGCCTTAAGTCTGGCAATGATGGTTCCTTACTCTTCCTCTCTGTCTCAAGAAAACCTTTATACTATGTCCTGCTGTGGTATCTGCTACTATGTTTAACAACATTGCGATGATATAAGTTTTAACAGCTTGGCATTTCTGCTAATTGTATCATAAATGTAGCCAACACTACTGATATTTTATTTGCCACAAGTAGGCTCCAGGGTTAATTCTGCTTTGGTTTAAATACAAAAAAAAAAAAAAAAAAAAGGGCGGGGGAGAGGAGAAGTTATGTGCTAATGTATTAAAAATGAATAAAATTGCCCATTTAAAGTGTACAAAACGTCTGAAGATGTTACACTGATCAAATTAGAAACAGCAGACTGCTTATGCATGGTTTCCTCATCTATACCACTGAATGGATGTTAGTTCATGGGTTTCAGAGCTGTTATTGTATGCAGCATGCAGATAATCTTGCCCAGTTTATTCTGAATTTCTACCTGTGGAGACTATGTGCAGGCACCCAACACTTCTTTAGGTCCATGGTAAAGCATTTTTTTTAATTGCGCCTATTCCTAAAGGGAAAATTCAACCCGCTTTTTGTGTAGGTTTAAATCTTTAAGATAGTTCTGACTAGCAAAGAATATAGCACTGGAGAGAATTACAAAAGCAATTGGAGCAACAAACATTAGTTGTTCAATGGCTTAGGCAAGGTGTACAATATCTTAAAATATATAATTGATGGAGTGAAGGTTGGAGATGGACCTCTGCCTTCACCTCTCAGTAAGAATCTTTGCAGGGAATTTGTTGCAAACAAGTATAAGTCCCTGCAAAGTGCTCTGAAAAATCACTGTTACAGAAATGCCGAAAAGCATTAAGTAGGTGCTTTTAAATTGAGATGAAGCAATTTCAAAATTCTGCTTTGACTTGTAAATAGTTTGGAGAGTCAAAATAATAATTGAAAAGAAAGTTTTTCTTGCTGTTGTGAGTTGCCATTATGAGCAGATGTTGCTATCTGCCAAAATAACAAGGACACAGTTTTCCTTTTTCATATTGAGAAATTCACATCAGCAGTGTGTATGCAGAAGAATGGGTTAAGGTAGAGAAAATATGTGCATGTTCTTTCATAAAATACCATGCATGCCCATGACTTATCAGTGTGAAACACTGTGTGTGTCTAGTATGACGATGTTGTAGTCTCAAAGATAGCATGCAATGTGGCAGTTACTATGGTAACAAGATGTTTTTCATTGAAGAGCTATTAAAATGGTGGCATATAAATAACATATGTACAGTACGTAGTTTTGAGAGAGCAGTTCTCGTCCAGGGATTGTAAACACATGCTTTCATTCCCCTGCCCTTTTTTTGTTGTTTTTTTCTTTTCTCTCCCACCTCCTTACCCAAATTCTTTTATATTTTTGATATCTTATAATCAGCCTGTCTCATTTTTAGCACTTTGCCTCTGAAGCTGTAGTGCCTGCATACTTGATATGGTGCAATAAGAGGTGACTGAATAAGGTGCTTGTTGTTAACGACTCAAGACAAAAAAAAGTAAAGCGGGTGAGACACTCATGCCACAACTCCTCAGTTAAGACTTAGTACAAGCTTCAAAAATACAGCGGGGTTTGTCCCAGTACATGTTTAAATGTTTATTGTATTGCAGCTAACTGTAAGGACCAAAGTAATTCAGTGGACTTCAGTTAGGTAACTTATTGAATTAAAGCTAAAAAAGGGTTGAAATATTTTTCCTGAGCTGAGACTTGGTGGTTCAGATCCATGTAATCAAGTCACTGTATAATTTGTAGAGACCAAACATTGCAGAGACTCTGTTCCCGCTTTTCCATCTGTTTGGAGAGGTCAGCAGGGCTAAGACAGCTTAGAAGGTGTATGATTCCACTGGAGTGCAATCAGTAGTGAAGGCAAATGCCTCTCCTTTCTAGCTGTCCTTCTATCCAGAGTTGTGTAGCACAGGAGATGCAGTTTGTATGTTGAAAAGTGAAGAATTTTAATTTGTATGGGAACTTTGTGGAACTGGACAGTTTACAACATTGAATGAAAATTTCCTGAGATTACCATGACATGCACTAAGACTGTTACTCACTTGGGTGAGGTAGCTGGTATTGCAAAAGGGGAATTTTAGACCTTTCAATATTGCTGCCTACCCTGAAAAAGGAGATCAGTATGCTGAGGGAGGAGGTGCATTTCAGCATTAATATACAATTGCAGAGGAAGTGGTAAAAGCCCCTTTAACTGTTGAAAGTAAACTGTTGTCATAAGAATATACAAATTCTTCATCAAGTCACTGCTGTATGAGAGGAAGACTGGTGTAATTGAAGCATATATGTGCTGAGACTGGCATCCCATGGATTAGATGGCCAGTAGCGGGATTTTATTTGGTCATACTATGACACATGTTTAAGCAAGTGCCTTACACCATGGAGATGTAATCACAGAGGTAGATGTAGTGATCCTACTTGGTAAAGCTGTACATCATACCAACTCCTCTATCACGTAGTGGTTAATTTACTCTTTCTTTCCGAAAGGAAAACTAATGCAAATATCCTCTGAAAGTTCATCAGAAACTGAAATTTAACAGAAAGTAACAGCGCAGTCCTTGAACTCAATAGTGCATGTAGCCAAATACCAACCTTCTGCTTTCTGTGATTCTCTTACTGCCACAAGAATTGTTGTATTTACTGTTTATTGTTATTTCCCCCTTTGTTTTGTCTTCTTTGCAAATGTTAATTTTCAGAGAAAAAACCTCATTAGCATACTTGCATGGATAGTCACCAATGTGCAATAGGAACATTCACTCATCTAAACCAATTCAACCCCAAAGTTCAAGTTATCAGAATTCCACCATCAGTTGTCCCAGTTCACAGCAGAGAGCATAAATGAAAGAGCTGTGGCACCAAGGAAAATAGTAGTGGAGTGATGCTCATCACTTTTTTTCCTAGCAGGCACTGAGTAGTAAATGGTTGTCTTGCAGCTGCAAAAAGGATTTAGCCACAGCTAATGAGAAGTATGTAATTCCCAGAGGAGAGCCCTCACTGGAGATGGGAACCTGCTGTTGTGTTTTCCTGTCCTGCTTTAGAAATCAAAGCCAAGCTGAATAATAAAAAGATGTGGAGTTGACTTGAAATGACTGCTCAGTTTCATTGATTCAAGGACAGAAATGGCAGTGTTTACTCCAATGAATGTTCAGTCTTCGTATTCTTGTAGGAAGGAGTTTCTCCTGAAAATTATATTCTTCCCAATAGTTTTATTTCCAATTCTAAGAACAGAAGGCTGAGAAAATTCTGTGACAGTATGTGATAAATACAGGGAAACACTGAATTTCTATGATGGTTCTATGTATATGTAGTCAAAACAAAACTATACATTTAAAATCTCAGGCATTGTTAAGATGGTAAATTCAATAATTTTAGAGCTGGAATTCAAGGTTTGAAAGACAACCTTAACCTGATACCAGTATTGTATCAGAATCCATGTAATCTGTTTTTAATAACTGGTTGACTAATTTTAATAAGGTTTCTCCTTTGGATATATCTCCAATATTTTATTATATATCTATATACCTAATATATATTTAGATGTCTAATATTTCATTCCTGGGTTAATGAAGAAGCTGAAGCTGAAAAAACTTTTTTTTTCCAGGGAGGTGGATAATTTTCATCAACCTGTCTGAGAAAAATCCTGATGACTGATACATGTATAAGGTATGTCTCCATCCCTCCTAGATGAACAAGTGTATGTCAATTTCTGTGACAGAGGAGTGCATCAGTAGGATTCAGGTTGAACTGGGTTAACTCTTGAATCTGCCACAGCATTGCTCTGGGTAATTCAGTCAGCTCCTGTCTCTTTGCCAGATGGATGGTAGGGAATAAGAAATATCGGGAAAGCAGTCTCCCTGTACAAAAGGTGCTTCAGGACAATGACAGCAGAAATCATTAAATAGTGAAGTTACACTGTGCCAGTGTTGTTGCTTTTCTGTAATGACATACAATAGAAAACAAAATAAAACCGAGATGATATTGAGACTAATTGGGGGCACTTCTTCATAATCCCCTATGAAATCTAGTAATGATTACACAATATAATTCAAACTATTTTTTATTGTTGTAAAAGGAATATTTTTCTAAATACAAAGTTTCACAAATGTGTCTTTGAGTGTAAAATCTGTGTAAATGAAATACCAGTTAACTGAGATTAGCAGCTACGAGATCCCAGCCTACTCATACTGACATAGCATGTTTTAAAGTCAAAATAAATAATAGGAAACAGAAGCAGATGTAGAAGATTAAAAAAAACCCCACCCAGAACAAGAAACTATCTGCAAGGTGGTGCTGTGTTTGTTACCTAGGGCAGCACGCAGTATCGTGGAGCTGCAATCTGCTCCCATTTCTGTATTAAACTGGTCCTCTCTCCACTGGTCTGTGCCAGGTCCTGCACTGGTGACTGAAGATGATGGGCGTCAGCCTATGTATGTGAGGTACAGTACACAGCAGCGGGCTCTGCTCTGAGATCACTACTGAATTTGAAGAGCAATAGTTGAAGGCAGGTTAGGGGAGGTGGCAAAGCGATGGTGCTTTGTCAGGGAGGGTCCTTGCCTTGCATCACTACTTGACTATGTTGTGCCTCTGTTCATTGCCTCTGTGGGTGCCCTTTTTGCTTCCACTGTGTTTCTGTGTTGATGCTTCTCAATTTGGGCATAGTTTTTAAATGAGATGAGGCTACTGGAGCACCAGTTGACTGTGGGACTTCATTACTGAGTGGCACAATCCACCACATGGTGCAATGTGGCTGAGCTGCTCGCTATCTTTGAGAGCATCCTCTGCAAGAGATTGTCCTTTTGCTGTTTGTGGATGTCTTTCATTGGTGTTTGAGGTTGGACTCAATGATCTTGAAGGTCTTTTCCAACCTGAACGATTCTGTGGTGTCAAGAGCAGTAACGTATATATATGGGACATTATAACCTGGACCTTTGAGATCTTTCTCAGTCATTGCTGTGCGCTCCTGCTACTACTATAATGGAAAAACTATCCCAGGATTCTGCTGCTGGCTTCGTATTTCTGCTCTCAGCCTTTTTCTTTCTAAAGTCACATTTGTATTGATCTTTTCAACGTATAAATAAGAATACTGTATAAAGAATTTCACTCCCTTCCACAAGCTCCTTCTCATAACTGACTTCAGGAGAAAAGCTAAGAAAGAACGATTGTATTTTCCAGATGAGGGAAGCCTGTTATTTGTTTTGAAGCATGCACATCATATTTTCCATACTTCACCAATAACTAGCATTTAAAAACTTCATCTTGGAGGAGACTCTTTAGGCTCCACAGAAAATGCACAGAGTTTGTAGAAGGTGTTTGTCTTTAGAACTAACAGTTTGTGTGCGGAAAGCTTTCATTTACCTATCAGCTAAATATATTACATTCATTTATAGCTGCATAAAACAATGAAAAATGGAAACAATGTTTTCCATTTCTAACAGTTTGGATTCAATTTTAGCACATAATTTATTTTGTATAATGAGTACAAGGCAAGCTAGTTAAGTTGCATATGCGAAAAGACCTATGTTTTACATGTCTGTGTTGGCTAAAGAAATGATAAAGCTATCTTGGAGGAAGTATAAATACTTATGTATATACATACTTTAAAAACCCACTACATACACTTTGGCAGCTTATGAGTAGGAAAGCACAAGTAAGATGTTTGAATGGAGTACAATCCTTGAACCTAATATGCATAGGATAAAGAACTTCAGGTTACTTCTTTAGAACACGGCAGAAAAGGTACTTCTCTGTGACATGGCTCTGCTTAATCGAGTAATTTAAATTTAACTTTAGCTTCATTGTTTCAGAGATGGAATTATCTTTTTATGTTTGCTGCTGCTGGTTATAGAGAAAATGATATGCTGTTTATATTAATAGATAATATTTAACTGTATTTTCTTTACTTTTCTCCTTCTGTTGCCAACAGAAATATATGGTGTACTAGGCTTTTTCTGGTCTAAATTGGACCTTTTTCTTTAGCTGCATGCTCCTTGTAATGAAAAACAGTAGGCAGTGATCCATGCAGGCTTCCATTTATAATATTAATACAAGCCATGTTCCATGCTAATACATCTCATTAATATTAAAGCAAGAAGTGTAAGACTGGTGAGTGCTTAATCATTTGCAATTAGCACCTAACAGCTAATTCAGTAGAGGGCTTTTAGAAGGAAAAAAAAGTGTCTCTGGCAGGGGGAAGAGAGGGGAGCAGCAGTTTGCTAAATACTGGTTGATTTAGTTTAAAGTATTTAATACTGTGAAAACTTAGTAATTAGAAAAATTCTTGTACTCAGACAACTTTCCCTTAATTGATTGTTTAAAAATAAAATAAAGCTTTATTCTCCTTAGGAAAGAGAGCAGTGGCAACATCAACCATAAAGTCCCTTTACTAACTAAATTGAGGATTGCTCTTGCTGATAATTCAATCGTTTAGGATTATCTGAAGTTTATAATCTCCTCAAGACAGGAGTCTTGTCTTTACTGAAACGCAGAACACCATACTCAGTTTGTTGGGTTGTTTATGGATATAAAAAGTGACACTAATTGGCCTGTAGCTGAAGTTTCAAAATCTGACTAATCAAAATCTGACTAAAACACCAATCTACAAAATCTAGTGACGAAAAAGAGGTTGTTGGACAGTAAGTGAAGCAACTTTCTGATATTCTTCACACGATTCTGTGTGGTGTTTTATTGTATGGCTGCTGTTCTGGTATCTCAACAGCCTGAGATCTCTTGTCAATTAGGGCTTGTCTGTTTGGAAAACTTACCTTTCTCAGGCAGAGAACCACATAGTTAAGATTAAACGTGCCTATACCTTTAGTTTAAGAAAAATTGCATCCAATAGTTATCAAGTAAATATCAATGAATTATGTCTTCTGTCTTGTCTCTCATGCCAGTTGCATTTCAGTACCTCTCTGATGCTACTTGTCCAGTTGTGTTAGTGTCTCTTACAGCTTAAGTCTTTTCTTCAAAAAAAATCTTTTTTTTTTTTTTTTTTAATTGAAAAACAGATGAATGACGCTCAGAGCCAGGCTTTGAAAGCAGGACCCTTGTACCTGTTCCTGGCTTTGCTGTTGATTTTCTGTGCTGTTTTGTCTAAGACTTAACACTTTCAATTAAGAGAATCTATATATGTAATTAGAGAAGAAAATGTGTTGCACCTAACTGGGGATTTGAGAGTTTGTTCTTAAAGTATTTGGTTTTTGCTTAAGGTGGTTGTATACATAAATACATTACACTATGCTTTTATGAAGCACAGACAGAAACTATTTCTGTACTCTGATGTCTGTAAAAAAACCAAACTACATCATTGAGGTAGAAGTAGCTTTACTGTCAACAACTCTGAGGAGAATTATGTATAATTTCATGTGTTATGAGTATGAGTAATCTGAGGTTATTTACTGTGTGGATAGGAGCTAAAATGTCTTAGTTTCCACCCCTGTCCTTTTCCTCTCTGTCCCTTGTGACTGCCTGGACTGGAACTCTGCATGATGTACTTTATGTACTTGTTGTTTTATATTCTTTTCACTTTGTCATGGCAGTTTGCATTTCATTCCTGTTTCCTGAGGCTTATGCCTCATCTGTATAATAATTTCAAGACTCTACCACTTTTTCTTCATGCACTGCTCCCCACATGCACAACCTGATCTGAGAAGAAACAACCTGTTGCAGCTCATTGGTTTGGGCAGGAGTGAAGCAGAGGCTATATGGGAACAAAGCTCAGTGTACAGAACTGAACCCCTTCCCTCTGACTCCACTTATGCTGGCTATTTCCAAACAGTTCTCATATACTGGCCAACTTTCACCCATATTGTAATGGCTGAAGAAGCCTAATGACTCTCAGACATTCTACGGGAACAGGAACACTTTCAGGAAGGTCTGTACTGCCTTGTCTCTTGCAGGGTAGAGATGCTGAGCAGTACTTTTCAAAAACAGTGTCCCAAGCTTTGACAGTGATCAAATAACCTGTAAAAAAAAATGGAAATGAATGGGGAGAGGAAATCTTACAGATAATACTGTGCAGAATATATTTCCAGATTATTGCTATAAAAAGACTGAGAGACATAAAATGATAGAGAACAGTGGACAGCTGTAATCTCGATTCATTTGGAGACTTGAAGGAGAAGCTCTTTTAGTGGCAGCAACAATTGTCTAGTTAATAGATACAAAAAATCAGCAAATGACTCTGGCAAGCATCATCAGAGCTTCAGAAGAGCGTGCTCATATCTTTTTCTTTCTCTCTGACCTTGGCCAACAAATGTTGTGCGTCCTTGCTTGGAAAAAAAAGCAACAGGGAGCAGATTGGTCAAGAAAAGAAGAACCATGAGGAGGTGCTAGATTAAATCAACAAAATGGTAAAATTTGCTTGTGTTCCTGTGCTTTACAGAAAGATGGAAAAGCTAGTTGGGGTTTGTGTGTGTAGAAAAAGGAGAAGAAAGAGTTCTCTAAGAATGGTTTCAAGATTTGAGGAAAAAGTAAAATCAGCAGCACACAGAAGGAGCCACTGTAGGGGGGGGGGGAACCAACACCAAAAGATGAAACAAATACCAGGGGACCTGACTAGAGAGAAGACGAATCAAAAGAAAGTGAAGAAGAATCAAAGCAGGAGAAAGTATAGAAGGACATGCTAGGAGAAAAGATTCAAAGATGCTGTTAAGGAATATCTCAGTAACACGGAGAGAGGTGAGCATGGGCTTTTACTGGAGGGGAAAGAGAGGAAGGAAGAACAGAGGATGGATGAGTGTGGTAAAAAGATGATGAATATTTAAATTCATCTGTGTATGCAGAGGTGCAGAGAGATTACAAACCTTTGGCTAGGTACTATCCTGTTCCAACCTCTTTCTGTCAGCAAAGAAGGCAGTCATGACATGCAGTGTCTGGGCCATGCTGATAGGTGAGGTGAAAACAATCCCTTTGGAAAGGAAAGGACAAACCTCTCAAAAATAAGTCATTCACTTGTCAAATTAGTGGCTTTAATGAAAGTGGATAGAGACTAATGAAAGGTTAAACCTGTAAATTGCAATCTAACAAATGGATTCACAGAAGACAGATCTCTCTTTATAGCAAGAAAAGAAATAATACTGACAAAATATTATTACCTTGGGGAGATCATGACCAAGCTGTGAGTCCCTCAGACAGCAGTGTGCTCTCCTGCTGTTCTGCTGAGCTGGGCACTCCTGCTTCTCTTGAAGGATTGACAGGCAAACAGCTCTTCATTGATCGCTGTACTTTGAGAGTGCTTTGATCGTTACACTGAGTCTTCAGGAATATATACTATAATGATATCTCTGCCAGAACCCTGGCAGTACAAAATAGAATCATTAAGTTCAGTCAAAAGTCTTATGTTTATATATTGTGGATGGTTTGGGAATTATATAGGAGGTTTTATACAGCAGATTGCTTATGATAAAATTAAAACAAAATCATAAATGGAAATAAAATTAGGACTTCTGTTCTTTCATCTTTTCTATCCTACTTTTCTTTCTGGTGTTTTTATGGCTTTGTTTTTTGTTGGGGAGGGACAGGAGAGGAGCTACTCGGTCTGAGCCTGAGAGGTGTGTGTTAAATGCAATTAGCATTGGAGAATTAACAGGGTATGTACTGTATTTTGGTTTAGCTGAATTTTTCCTTTTCAGCTTGCCCTTCATCTCTTTTAGACACCACTTGTTTTTGTGTTTTGTTTTTCCTTTGTTCTCTCAGGCTTCTTTCCTGCAAATTCTTCCTATATTGCATGTGCTTATTACAAGGACTAGTTCCACCAACACTGGTCTTATCTCAAAAAGGATGTAAGATTTTAATTTTCAGGTTCTCTGGGGCAGTGAACTTTTTCTCTTACTCACTATTGGCAATGGGCACATTAAGAAATTAAGAATAATAAAAATGAAGTTGTTCAGGTGGGAAAGACTGACTTCAAGATGTAGGCTCTGATATGTAATTATTTCATTTTGCCTTACACCACCAACTGCTTGCACATGGTGTGCCATCCTTAAGGTTTGCTTATATTGCTGTTCAAAAGTTTTAAGCAAATCAAGAAACTTCCTTTCCAATCTGTAGAAGAGAGGTCATGAATATTCTTTCCTTCCAAATAAGATGCAGGTTTAAGTAGGACATGAATATAATAAATAAGTTGTGTAAGGGTTATACTTATAATTTTTCAGCAGTTCTGATATTTAGTAATTTGGTGTCACATCAGGAAGTTTTAATTTGAGTGTTTTATTGTGCCATACATTTAGTAGCAATCTCATACTGGAGAGAGGAAATTGCTGCAGTCCCTATTTTTCATGGTTTGTTTGAATGAATAATTAACTATCACACATGATTAATTTAAAATATTTAATAATAAAGCATTTCAGTACACCCCGTGCAACATCCTGTATCACTTTCACAGTGTGCTGTATATAAGTATGATAGTAGAAAGTGGATGCAGAAGAGCAGGTGTTAGAAGTGTGGAGAAGGTCAAGCAGAAGACTTAAATGGCTATTATTGCTGTTACTAGCTGTAGTAGAATTTGCTGCTTTCCCTTGACA
>WTSP01001883.1:105481-121780 GCA_025331215.1 Actenoides lindsayi | reverse complement strand
AAGTGGATGCAGAAGAGCAGGTGTTAGAAGTGTGGAACACGGCAGTTGGGGAATGTAGGGCAGAACCTGCCTGAGGGACCACTATATCAAATGATGGGGTAGAGAAAGGAATGGAGTGAGAATAGCATCCAATAGTTGTGCGGGGGTGGGGGGGGGGGGGTGACACGGACATTTGCAAAGGAAGATGCACAGCAATTTTGAACTGAACCAGAAAGAATGAGGTGATTAGTCAAATTTTGTGAGGAAGGAAAGATTGATCTGGTTACTTCAGGGATGTCAGAAGATCCGGTGGACTGCCTGCTGCATGACCAGTGTCTGGCTTTGTCACTGACTGAGTGTACACTCCAAGTCACTTCCTATACTTGTGCCCCAGGTTTTCTCTGTGCAGAAAAAATATTGACACTTAAAAGCATTTTGAGATCACAGAAAAAAAAACCTCTAAGAATTCAGTGTATTTAGTAGAACTACCAGTTTGTACCAGAGGGATTGCAGGTTGCAGAGCTCTGTGCATTTTAGGAAATAGGGTTTGAAGCTGGTGCCAAACACAGAGCAACAATAATGAGAGCTGGAATGTGGTTTTGCAGACATGGATGGTCTAGTATTCTCAGTTTCCTGTGGTGGAATAGTCACAAAGAGAGTGTCTCTTCTTAAAAGCAAAATCCTCTCATGTGGTTCCTTGAAAGCAAAAAAGAAAATAATTGAGAATGAGAAAGAGGAGTAAGAAGGAAAGGAAGAAAAAATATACTACTTTTGCTTTTGCAGAAACTACTGGGAAGACTCAGCTTTGTGGCATTTTCTGTGCAGTTCCTGAGGGGAGCTCAGGAGGAGCTCTTGGGGAGCCCATCAGGCCCTTCTCTCCCATAAGCTCTCAGTGGTGCAGGAACTCCTATGCCTCCTTTTGCGGATGTACAGTTGCAGCAACCAGGGAAAGTATCTCAGAACATGTAAAAACTGATACTACACCATGTCCTTCCACTAACGATGAGTACTTCCTGAAAATTCATTTAAAATCAATTCATCACAGGATTTCTGGGCAAGAAATCAGACTTTTTAAACATAATCCACATTAATATCCAAAAATCTGATGCTGCAACAGTCTGAGTCACTAAAACTCCCACTGGTTTCGGTGTAGAGTCAAATATTTCTCAAGAGGTGCACAGCAGCTTGCAGCAGTGAACCAAAGCTGGGCTCTATTTCAGTCTTGTTCCTTGTGTAGAATAAGTCTCCTTGGCAGTTGCTGCTCGCTAGGTGGTGACTTTTAAGCAGATATGGGGGAGGGAAATAAAATTTTTAAACCCCAACAGTTGTAGTTTTCTCATAATAGTTTTCTTATTAAAACTTTTCCTCTTTGTATAACTGAAATTTGTTTTGAATTGATCACCTTAAATCGGGTGTTAAATCATTTTCTTTTTACAAGAGGATTCTGTGCTCTAGCCTGTGTGATTTCTCCCAAACCACTTCTTGCTTCTGACTTGTAAGCAGCAAGTAAGTATAAAAAACCCCCAACAAAACAACAAACCAACCAAACAAACCAAAAACTAACACACAGAAGAAGGCAAAGAAAAAACCAAACCTAAACAAAACAAAAAAACCACCCCACAACAACAGAAAACCCCAAACAAAACCAAAAACCCACAACAAATTGCTCCATTTTTTGGCTGTAGTTTTACAGTAATCTTGTTTTTAAGTATCTTTCAAACTTCTAAACAGTCCAACAAGAAGCATAAAGTTTGATAAGAAAAAGACATTTATCCACTTACATGCAGTTTGTCTCTACTGCTGTACTCCAATTGGAGTCTGTCTTCCTGCTTGGTGTGGACAGGACAGAGTCTAACACTGGGACTAGCCAACTGGTTTATGAGAAGATTGTGCAAAATGCAAAGCTGATCCAAAGCTCTTGAGCAGTCTTTCCATGTAATTCAGTCAACTTTGGAGCAAGCCTTGTGTGGAGGAGGGAGAAGGTATCTGAGCTGTTGTTGGTGGAAAGTTCCTCAAGGACAGTTAGTCCATAAACGATTTTGGTATTGAGTAGGCAGAGTGTGGCTAGAATTGCTGGGAAATCTGCTGAACAAATTCCTGGCAGCCTCTGTTTATGGAGTTTCTTTAGATTTCTGCCCATATTGAAAGTTTTCCTTGATGTCTTGTAAATACAAACTATCCACCATTAACTCCTTGTTTAATGTAATGAGTACAACTGTCATTTTGTCACAGAGAATCCTAGGTGGAAAAAATTGCAGTAAGATTTTGTGAGGGTCAGATATGATAATGATAGGTACAAGGTCAGAAAGAAGAGGTTTAGCTAATAATATGAGGAAGAACAGGGATGGATCCCATATAAAACATCTTTTTATGAGAATTCCACATTGGATAAAGTAAATATATGTTGTATTGTAATTAAAGTGAGATTTTCTTCTTTTTCTGGCAATTTTTCTGTTTCTTGGTGCATGTTAAGAGTAACATGCTGTGTTGTTAGTAAGTTCTGATAATATCTAAAGGACTGCAGTGCTCCTTATTGTATGGAGTACTGTTTGTTTCCTTAATGTATAGCACAGTCTTGATGATGCTCAAAAAAAAAAAAAAAGTAGTCTAAAAGGCAAAGTGTAGTTTCTGTCACAGTGCTTGTCATTTCCCCATGTTATCTGTTTATGCAATGTGGATTTTTTTAAAAATAAATTATATAAATATTTATGCAAATGTTGATTTATTATTCAGTAATCAATCTTTGTTGGATACATTATAGCATAATCAGTTGTATGTTAAAAAGCTTTTAATTCCATGCCTAATTAACATATTATAAATTGAGGAGAGAAAATTAAATTATTATGGACAGTTTGCAAATGTAATACATACAGTGTTCTTCAATAATTGCATGAATATTGGATGTAATGTGGTGTGTTACTTCCACCCTCTTTTGTGCTGACTCTTTACTGGTAGAGTGGAATGAATGGGCTCCAAGGGACGTGTACCGTGCTGCCCTGAAGCAGCATCAGATTCCCATTAACATCAAAGCGAACTGCGTGCAGAGGCAGAGAAGGGTCTATGGCCCAGTGTGTGTAAATTAGATCAGTTCCATGTAGGCATCTGGAATTTTGAAACATGTCTACCTTTTGAGGAGCAATTTCCTGTGACTTGATTATTTTGGCAAAATAGCCGCATAGTTTGGGCCCGATCCTCCTCTTTGTTTTGTCGGTGGCAAAATTCCCACTGACTTCAACAAGAACAGGACAAGATGCCAAAAACCACGTGTGTTGCTTGTGGAGTTTGGCTATGCCTAATTACATAGCACTGGTAATTTTGCAAGGATTCTTGACACAGAATGCTGTTGCCTTGCTTGATGTTATCTTTCCACTTCACATAACAAATGTGGCCCGCCCTGGGTGTTCCTGCTCTGGCAGGGGGGTTGGACTCAATGATCCCCAGAGGTCCCTTCCAACCCCTACCATTCTATGATGATATGTTTTCTGCTTTCTCTAATGGGAGTAATGATTTCTTGAGCAACAGCAGAGACAATACGTATTGGTTCCTAATACTTTCTTTGGGATCCCTGACTTCCTGCAAGTTTGAAGGCAGCTGTTTGTGTTGCATTTATGGAGCTTAGGACCTAGGATTTCTGAAATCAGTAGAAGCTTGACTTTTGTCTAATTAAACGTACTTTGTAAAAGAAAATTTGATACAATATGTAGAGCTGGGGTCAAAAAAATGAAGGACAGGATGGGACTACTTAGTTTTTATTCTGCTGAACCATGCAAATTGGCTCCCAACTGCATTGTTACTGTTAACTGAATAACAGGGTAATCTTTGTTGTTCAGAGATAAATAATCATACATGTTACTGAATTCCACTGACAAATAAATCATTTAGTGATTGAGATTATATAAACATGCATATTGAAACAAAGCCTTGATAAGTAAAGCTGCCTTCAGTCGATAACAGGACAGTTTTGTAAACCACTTAAATCTGTGATAAAATCCTACTAGACTGGCCCACAAGCAGATGTGACAAGTTGAATTTATTTCCTCTCTTACCAGGAAGCTTTGCAGGAAACTCTTAACATATGGTGCATTTCACTTCCATCTAGAGCTATAAATGTTATTGGAAAAGGATGTTCCCAGGAGCAGCAAGTTTCTGACGTTTCTGCCAAATGGACTCCAAATGATCCTTCTGCGGTTCTGAATTCCCCGAGTTCTTAGGAGCTGGCAGCCAAGAATCTCTGATCTAAACACAACTCACTAATTTAATTATTTTATTACAGATCTGTGGAATGGTCTTGCAGACCATTGACTTTGCATCTGTATTGGATCTAGCTAGGCAGGAAGCACAAGTTAGTAGAGTATAAATATTTTGTTTCTTAACTGCTTTTTGCTTGAAAACTTGGAAACCATTTCACGCACAAATCAGTCACACAAGTGTGAATACAGTGGAATGAGAAATAGAGATAAAAGTAACATCAGCTTCTATTTGTTTTATATTTTGAATGTCTGTATTTCCTAGGGTGAGGGAATAATGACCAGTAGGCAGGGGTAGTAATGAAAATCACAAAACGCTGTACAGCTGCAATCGAGTTCTCCCCTTACCCCCTCCCCAAAAAGGTAATTTAAGTACTGGTATGGAGAGCAAGTCACTCAGTCCCTTGTATCTGGTTTATACTAGCACAAGAAGTTCAGAAGCAGCACCAATGCATGTTTTTGTTTAATGTGGTTCCAGAATATTTCCCTTGAAGAAACTAAATAGCTAAAGTTTGCATCTTTTCTTTTTGAAGATTAGCTTCTGGCTACAAAATAACATTTATTCTAAGATTATGAACTTAACTTTGCAGGAGAGTTTCATTTGTAGGTTTAGTTGGAGGATTGAAAAAAAAGGGAGAGGGTTGTGTTTCAGGCGGGACTTGCTTTGGAATGGCATTAAAAAGAAGAAGAATATGAGATGGTGCTGGCAACTCAGGAAACCATGAGCCAACCCCCCCTCCCCCATTACCAGAGCCTGGGCATGTCTGGTGCCAGTGTTTGGTGTAAGCCTTAGCATTCTCAGGCTTGGGTGGAGGACTAGGGGATTTTTTACAATTTTTTTTACTTTTTTTTTTTTTTGGGTCAGCTCAGCTGTGAATAAAAACTTAGGCAGGGGCTTATGCTGATAGGAAGGTTTTGAGTTCTTTGGACATGGGCACTTTGCCATGAAAGAGAAATGATAAAGGTATATCTGTCTGACAGAGATACAGAGTTTGATGTAAGAAAGGATATTGACTTAAAATCCAGCTTTGGCTTGGGTGTGACAGTACAATTTAGCTTCCCCTTCCCTATAATGGGGGTTTGTACTACATGACCTCAGGGAGATGACATCCAAAGGATTACTCTGTGACTCTGCTACCCATAAGCTTATGTTTATGTGAGTGTGTAGGGGAGAAAAAATAATGGATGTAACTGCCAAAGACCTTTTTCTGATAGCTGCATTATTATACAGAATAAAAAATAGCAGTCCTTGCATCAAAAAAAATGGTGATTTATCTGATCTCACAAGACTTGGGATAGGCCCAAGGATTGGAAGAATGCACTCTGGAATAATATTTCTGGTTTGTGAAGGATGGAAATCAAAAATGGCAATGAGCATTGTTGCTGAAATTTATGCTGGTGTTCTCTAGACCAGGAAGAGTTGGAACTGCTGAAAGGCAGATGATAAAACAGGAGGTGAGCAGGGGTGATAAAAGCACTGAAATCCAGAACAAAAAGCTGAACGTGACTGGTTAGAATAACACGTTAGAATAGCGCATTAGAAGTAAAAAAAAAAATGTCCAAGGAATCATAATGAATAAGGGGAATTTACTCAGATGAACATTGGAAAAATCAGTACACTTTGTGTCGTTTCAAGAGAAGAGCTGTCTTAAGAGGGAAGAACTGAGTGAGAATCTAAGACTGTATAAAAATGATTGGAAAAATTGTGGTTATGCTTTTCCTGTGTGGCTAGGTAAGGCTTTAAAGTGTTTGTTTTACTCCCCTTGAAGGTGCCAAACTCTTAAACAGTGATGAAAAAAACATATAAGACATCTACCTATACAGGATTAGATTCTGTCAGGACATTACTAATGCAACTGGAGTGTTTTATCCTGTGCTTCTAATTGGTCAAAGATCTCCATTGATTATGTTAATGGGTAGTGTATATTCTACGAGCAAACTATGGCATCCTTGGGCTGCCTTAGCTGCAGAGGGAGAACCCAAGCTATGCTTGTGCATGTTCCAAGACCAGCTTTTAGCATCAAGTGGGAAAAAAAAATTTGATCACAACACCTGCTTAGTATTGTTTGCCCAGACACCATGCACTAGCACTTAACCCTCCACATGTTGCTGATGGGTAAATGAGTCCAGTTCAGCCCTTACTTTCCAGTTCAGCTTTCCATGTTGTTTTTAACCTTAGTGCATTATGGCCATAATACCCTGGATTGATATATATCACATTAATTTATGCCTTATATGTCTGGTGCCAGACTTACTTACAGAGGTATCAACAGTCTGATATCTTTCTATACTAACGATTATTTTGACAATAAATGCTGTTAGACATTTACTATCATATTTTACAGCTTCAAAACATATGCTATAATCAGTAATATACCTTAACACTCTATCCTAATATCTATAGCTAAGCACTTGATTTAGACTTAGCGAGTTACTGTATGTTAATTTAGCACTAACTTAAGAGAAAACAACTATTTAGTCAAACTTTGTTTTTATTTGCATTTGTGCAGCCTCACTGAATTCACTGCAGTACACCTAAAGACAGATTTTGGACAGTAATTTAGCACATCTTTTTATGCAGTGGAGCTGTTATATCTCAGTAAAAATATTTTCATGATCAATTACTATTTAACATGCAATTGCTGTCTGAGTAAATCTAAATCAAGCCTCAATTTTAGCCACTTAATTCAAAGCGTGAATTGACATTTTCTGTTGGTAAGTAGAATAATAATAGGTTCTCCATTCTGAGTTGAAGGGGGGAAAAAAAATCAATTACAACATTTAATTATATTCGGCATAAAATGAATCGTGTATTTCTAGTGCAGTCTAAATTCCTTACACCTACTCTTGGTCTGTTCTTGGTCAGAATATCATGGTGAGGGGACAAATTTCATTTGCCCTTCCTAGCTTTCACAAGGAGGATGGCAGTACTATTCATTCCCTCTAAAATTCAGTAGAAAGATGGAGTAATAGAGTGGACAGATTCTTTCGGCAGAGTCTGAACTTAGGGCAGACCTCCCCTACCTCAGCAACCCCTGCTGTGCAGGGAGTAAAGGAGATCTGGTGAGGGTTGCTGCAGGGACAAAGAGGTTAAGATGTGAGGCCAGGATGAACAATAAAATGAGGTGTATTTAGGCAGACAGAAAAGGATATGTGAAAGGCACAGTAATAATTGAGGAGGTGAGAGATGCTAGAGGCTTTTTATGAGACTAAAGAGCCAGGACAAGTTTTCACAGAAGGAGACTTGAGATTGGTGTATGTGGTGGGAAGGTAGAAATGGCACGCGCTTTACGTCACTGATGGAGCTCATGATATGAAGTAGTCATTGACTTTATGGAATGCATTGACCACATTTACTGAGTTCTATCCACCCCCATGGATTTCAACCAAAGCCTGAATAATGTTAAAGAGTCACATATTTCAGCTGTAGCCAATATTTTCTACTAAATCTGTCTCTCTTAATGATGTCTCAGCAGGACTGGGCCTCGTTCTTCTGTCACTGATCGGAGCAAATCCAATCGAAGTAAATTGGAGCCAATTGGTGTTTCCATTATGCAGTGGCAGGAGAATTGGGCTCATTGTCACTAAGGATATATCAGTACTTCCTATTAATGTCAGTTTTCAGTTTTATAACATTTTGTTAGAAGTTCCCTCGGGCTGTATTCGCTATACAGATTTTCAGAGGAGGAGGACATATTTTATAGCGAGAGCTCATTTGGCTTATTGTTAGAGGATACTTGTGTTCAGAACTTAAATGGATATTACTTTCAACAAGTGAAGACATTGTCTCTCTGATTGCAGCTACTGGTCTGCAAATGGACAATTCACCCAAATTTTCATTGGATAGCTTTATTGGGTTTTGGACCAATTTGAGCAGAATTAGTATTTCTTTGCTAAGCTCAATACTTGACAATATAGTCATGCTTTAGATTTTATAACAGATGACTTTTTTTAATATTACATACTCTGTATTAATACCAAACTTCCATGTTTTGCTAGAAAGGGTCTATATTTTGCTATTGGGTATGAACATGTGACTTTTGCTAACTTAAAGGTTAAAAGGACAATTTTAAGCATTATAATAGATTTTAGTTTGCCATCTCTTCTCTTTATTATTCTAAATGGATCTTTAAATGTCTTAGCTAGTTTTGAAGATGTATTACTTTGCCACAGTTCTACTTTATTTTTAGTTTTGTTTTGGTTTTTCTTTTATATCTGTGTTGATTGCTGTCATGATTAATATTTCTTGCACTGTTTATTTATGTTGGCATTTTAGCTTAAGGCTAGTGTGGTGCAATCACTCTGCCTTAAGCATCACTTTCCCCTATGACATGAACATAATGAACAGTACAAATTACAAACTGGAAATGTTGTTGTTGACAGTCTGTTTAGCCACAACAGAAATAAGCTTATGGCTCCTTTCATGGTGAGCTCTTCCAGGTGTTTTTCCTCCTCTCAGACTTGCTGATGTAAATCAGAAGTAATGCTATTTATTCCAGTTAAATCTGGTGTTTCTCAGTGAGGAGAATCTGATGTCTCAAACAACAGTCTGTCTAGACCTTCATGGGGCTTTTGCCATATTGTTAGTCACACAGAAATATAGTTGCTGGAAGTGCTCCCACTTTGCCTAAGATTTTGCCACTGAGTGTATTTGGTGTGTTGCAGAGTCCTGTTGTTCGCAAGGAAGCAGGAACCAAGCCAAGAGTGTAGAACGCTAGGGAAACAAAGATCTGTTGCATATTGTCTTTGTGACCTTCTTACTTGTCTGCCTTTCAAGGCTGAGGCCATAAGACATACTGTCTTAGTTATTAAAATAAGAGTGGAATTTGTGTCTGTTTCATGTGTTTACACATGATGAAAGACCATCATCTCAGCTCTGTAGTTACACCCACATAGTTCTTGTTTCCTTCTTGTTCTTGTTTCCTTCTTGCAGAAAAAGTCACTCAGCTTTCAGAAGCTGATTCTCCCTTTTTTTCACCCTGTTTGGATTGCATTCTTTTGGAAATAGGGAGATCTGTCGCAGAGAATCTAAAATTGCATTGCAGATGATATGAATTTGAGAGGAGCAGCTGATACACCACGGCACTGTGCTGTCATGTATAAGAAAAAAACTTTTTTACTGTAAGGTTGATCAAACATTGGAGCAGGTTGCCCAGAGAGATTTAGGAGTCTCCATCCTTAGAAGTATTCAAAGCCTGAATGGATGTGGCCCTGAGCAACCTGCTCAAGTTCAGCCTGCTCTGAGCAGCAGGGTTGGACAAGATGTCCAGAGCTCCTTGCCAACCTGAATGATTCTGTGAATCTCTTATCCATACCCCTGCTTACCAGATCCCAATAAACATTCATATCTTGCTTTTATGAAATATCCTACCATGAGAATAATTTGCCTACATGTAGAGCAGTCTTCAAACCTCTGTGCTAATCAAAGAGATGTCCATATATGATTGAGATGCTTAGACATTGTAGAGGCAGATGTTAAATGTCAGTTTGAAATTATATAGTCCTTCATCCTCATAGTCTTGTTCAGAGTTCTATAACTTCGCAGATTTTCTTATTTTTATTGGTTTTGGATCAATCTTACCAAAATATTACTCTACACTTACAGATTGTGCTATCATACACCAGATAGCTTCACTGGAGGTACTTTTGCAAGATGCCCATATTTATTCATATACTCCTTCTTGGGAACATGAACCCAGTAAATTCTTCTGCTAGATTTTGTAGTCTCTCATACACCAGTCTGTGATTTTTATCCCCTGGCCACATTGCCAGAATGACTTCACACGCCAATCTTTGTTCCAGTTCTGCAAAGACTTAAATTCTTCATTCTCACTTCCAACAGGTCTCAGTTTATCCCAAATATTAAGTTAATAAGATGTCATGTGTTTTTACGGAGTCTCTGTTTTTCTGTTTAACTTGTGAGATGGTTTTGTTTGAGTTTTGTAAATAGCTGTTGATTCTGTAGCTTTCTTGAAAACACCTATTCACAAAATAGAGCTGTTAGTTTTTACCAGGCACGGAGACAACACAGAACATGTTTTAATGTATTTAGTTGAATAAGCAGAACCCTGAAAAATAGATCCTTTTTTTTTTTCTCACAGTGCAAATACTTGTTGTAAATTCAGGATTTGCTTTCCATGAGGATTTGCAGATATATCTTTTAAATTAACAAACATTCCTCCTCCTACACTTATTTGTTAAAATACTAAGAAGGTAATAAATACAAAGTTTAAGCATACAAATTTAAAAATACGAAATCATTTTTTGTGGAGACATTTCTTCATTATTTGCTCTGTTCTAATTTGGACTCTTTACCACCAAGACGTGAACTGGACCCCTAACTTATTTTAAATAAATTACTGAACAAGTGCTAATGACTTTTGGCCATTATCAGCATGAGCTAAATTCATGCTGGTTTTCATCAGATGAAAGACTGTGTCACACTACAATTCCCTTGAGCCATCCAGTCCCTCAGCTATCAGCAGCACTTTAATTTTCTCTTAGATACAGTATAATGTGAGCACTCAGCCTGGTTCACTCAGAAAATGTGGTAATTTTTCATACTTTCAAACACAGATCTTCTACCAAGTTTCATCCAGAGAGGCTAAATCTACATTTAAAAGCAAGGACACACTAGATGTTACTTTTGAAATAACATACGACATGGCACAAAGAAATAAATGCTACATTATTGTGTAGCAAAAGTTATAAATCAGACCCAGGAGATAAGAATAACAAAATAAAAGTGAAAAATTCACCTTTTAATTATGGTGGTGAAGCCTCTGAGATTGTGAAAACATTCATTTGGATAATTCTGATTTATACAGTCCTTACAGGAGAATTTGCTAAGCATCTTTCTTGAATATAATCTTGCAGATGGGAAAAAGCTTGTGGGTTTTTAATTCTCACAAATTATATTATATAATTTGAAGAATGCACTTAACTGTCATGAACACGTTTTATCTGCAGATATCAGATGCCAGGCCTTTAAAAAAAAAAAATTTAGGAAGAATTATTTTCTTTTAAAGGTCAATCTTAAATCTTTCTATTCTCTTTTTTTTCATTGTCAGACCATAGTATTTCCTCCCCCCCCCCTTTTCTAGATTTAGCTTATTATTGTTACACCACAAACCTTCAAAATGTGTGTTCCCAGTCTCTAGGAAAGTTTAAAAATTTCGTCAAGAGTTGTGAATTTTGAATATTTTTGTGCATCTGGAGTTTGGCAGATAAAGAAATGTCAAGCTATTTCTATGATAGTTGCCAACAAAACCAAGCAGAGACTTGTTGCCAGGGCCCATTTCACCATAGCCCTACAACCTGTAAGGGAAAACAGTAGGCACAGCAGTTGCAGAGGGCAAGCTGCAGATAGTTTTCGTGAAGAAACAGGGAAATTAAGTAAAACCATAGGGAACAAACCTGACCTAATACTATTTGGGTCTCCTCCCAAAGACTGGCAGGAAAAGACCTGCAGATAATGAATGTTCCTACCAGCTTAGGGGGTTGTGTTCAAACATCACACGCTTTACTGATTGATGTAGACAGAGACTTAAAGGGGAAGTTTGTCTCTTTAAGTTCTTGTTTAGCCTCCTCGCTATTCTACATAATGTCACTGTTAAACTTGTCACAATTCTTTGTAGATGTCTCTGAAATGTTGCTAGCACTTACAAAAAGATTAATCTCTCCTTCTCTGCATGAGTTTTCTTGAGAAAAGCAGTTAACATATTTGCTCTTCTTTCAGGTAGATTTTTATCTTGCCCTATATAGAATTACCATGAGGCATCAACAAAGGGTATATATATACTATATAACAAACACATATCAATTTAATATTGTGCTTGTGAATATATGACGCTTTAGAAGTAGTAGAACTGTGATTCAGTTTCTAAAAAGAAAATGATTCGAAGTAGCAGGCCCTAATATATTGTTCTGTGAAGAAATACCTGCAGGCAAGGATAATATAAAGATTTCCACGTAAATTTTGACATCCTTAGCTCAGTGAGCTTGGTTTGTGTGCTCTCCTTAGAAGCTGGGGGGTGCAGAAGCAGCTGAAGTTTGATGCAACTTGGAACACCCGGTGGGCTTCTCATTGCAACCTTTCATTTCTCCTCCGTTTCCCTTATGGCACAGTGGATGCCTCCTTCTTCAGAAACAGTGTGCCTATCTCAGGCAAACCTGGTTAGCAGAACATCCATAGGTGTCTAATCTAAATCAGAGATTGGCCTGCAGAGACCCCTAACAGCACATACGATGTTTTTAAAGCCTTGCCAAGATCATTCTGACTGTTTCTCTGTAAGTAAAGCAGATGTAGCTAATACCTGGTAGGATATGTAGAGAAGAAGCTGATACAATAAGATTCTTAACAGTGTTTTAAAGCTAGAATCACAAGTTCCTGTGCTACTTTGGTCGTGCAAAACACATTTAGAAGCTTCTATGAGGTTTTTTGAGCAGAATGGGATGGAAGAACCTTATAGAACAAATCTAGAAGTTAAAATTATTTATAATGGATGCTATGCTAGCTGAACATGTAGAAAACATGTCTGCTTTTTTCCTCACTTTGTACATAAATACTTTTTGTACTGAACTTTACTGAAGCCTGTAATGGATGAAAATGTGTCTTACATCTCTTGAAAAATGAAGATGATGGAATGTAGAGACTTATTTATAGCAACAATTATGGCTAATATTTCTTCAGAATCCTGTTAGAGTACTTATTTGGCTGTGGGTAGAGGTAGTAAGTGAGGAAAAAATATCAGAGCATTCAGTCAGACAAGATGTATTTATTTTTTTTTAGTGAACCTAAAATGGGAAGTAAAAGATATCAAACATCTCTAGTAAAATTTTGACTCCACCAGTGTCAGTGCTGTAACTTCATTTGATTCATCAAGACACTATCCTGTATCTACTGAATTTGCCTACTTACCTGTGAAGTCAATCAGATAGAAAAGGTGGGCTGCTAATGAAAAAAAAAACATTAATGGATTTTAGTCCTCCTTGGAAAAAATCAGAATTGGAAGTACATTATGGGTTAATCTCACTTTGTAGAAGAACCGTCATTTTCAGTTTTATCCTTAGAATTTTCACTCTGATTTCAAAAATGTAAAAAATAAAAAGTAGTTTTGTAATTACTTCAGTGTGTCTTGCATAGTTAAAACTATTGAGGTACCTGACAATGTACCTTGAATATAGGAGTAAGATTATCCTTCCTTTAGTATTTAATTTTTATTATTAATTTTCTTTTCTTGATGAAAATGTAAAGTATTTTAGTTGTTTGGGATTTCTTGGTTACTTTGGGTTTTTTGGTGGTTTTTTCTTTGGTTGGGTTTGGTTTTTTTGTTTGGTTGGAGTTTTTTTCAAGTACACTATATTATTTAAATGCATACATTTGCTTAAGCCTCAGTGGGTTACTCTGACTTGTAAGGCTATTACTTTTCCAGTTGCAAACAATAATGATACTGCAAAGATATTCCATTTGAGAAAATATTTAAATAAACTTTCTTCAAAAATGAGATGCAGCATATTTACATTTTTATTTGATGAAGCCTGTTCCTGCTATCTTTGTTCTTAATTTGGTCTCAAAAGAATTAGTAGTAAGAGGAAAAATAGTCTGTAAATATGTATGAAATCAAATTTAGAGAGTAGGCTAAAAGGTATTGACTGCAAGCAGTGCTAAACAGCAGGAGGCAAAATTTCCTCCATAGTTTTCTTCTTGGCTGGAAACACATTGCCTTCCATCTAGATTATTTAATCCTCAAAATGCACATCAAAGCTTCTCATCGGGTGGTGTATGTCTTTATAGGCAGTTGAATGTCAAAGATCTAGCTTAAAGATTTTTGAAAAATGTAAAACATAATAGATCCCAGATAATAACACAGCAGTGAAGCTCCTGAACTGTTCCTTCCAGCGAAGTACTGGTATCACGGGTTGTAGCTAATATTCGTGGCAAAAGGAAGAGAAAATTTCCTACGTGAGTATTTGCAACATCAATCCAACAGATAGAAATAAAATGATCGAGTCATGTTACTGGACTAATATTAGCTTGTTAACAATTCCCTCCTCTCTTTACTCTTTTGGCTTGCCAGAACAATAGGCTAAGAGTTATCTCACTCCTCCAGCCCAATTAGACAGTGGAAAAATGTATGCAAAATATGTCTGAAACATTTTCCTCTTGTATATTCTTAACAGGATGCAGGTTTCAACACTGTCCCTCTATTTAATTCAGTCTTTGGCAAGAGCTGATTACTTGTAAGGACTGTGTCAATTCTCATGAATGATTATCTCTTTCTTAGGGATTATCTCAAAAACCTTTTAAACAATTTTGTTTTGTATTTCTGAGCTTGGATTTTGCCCTGACATAAGTACATAAAATAGCCCCCACAGGGACATGGTAGAAATGTGGTAGCTAAAGAGTGTTTTGCTTTTTGGTGTTCTCCCTGACAGGAGCAGGGCTTATCCCACAGCAACTGCCAAAATAAAAGGAGAAGAAATGGAGTGAGGTTTAAAAAGAGCCTTTGCATCCTGCAATGAAGATTCCCTGTTTCTTTTTACATTAGACTCTCTTTCCTTATTGTTTAAATACCAGTGATATGATATTTCCTATAGATGGCTCAGCTGTGTCACAGAAATAAGGTAGCTCTGCTTGAATACTCAGGGGTTTCATTTCACATCTGTTTAAGTCTTATTTTTTAAATCCTGAATAGTCTTGTTCCCATGTCTATCCATGACTTTCCCTTTTTTTTTTTTCTAGATATTGTCTTAACACATTTTCTTTCCAACAGTCTTGTCCATAGTAGTGTAAAAGCTCTCTCTCTGTATCTGCTACTTGGACCTTCTACTTTCTCACCTCTCTGTCTTTCCAGATATGATTATTGTTTTCCATAACTTTTAATTTCCAGGCATGCTTTATGACACCCAATATATTTTCATCTCTGAAGGCACTAATCCATTCACCATGCCCTTAGTTTTTCCCTCCTCCTACTGTGTTTCAAGTAATACTCTTCTGCTAACTGTCATACTCAAACACAACTTCTGTTTCTCTTCAAAGACTTTCCCTGGCTTTGTCTCATCAGAACATGTCTGGCCTTTTGGTGGCTCTAGTACTTCAGCGGTATTTCTAGGGGAAGTGATACTTGAGAGGGAAGTATTTGACAGAGTCAAAGCCTCTCTCCCTTCCTTGCCTCAATCTTAATTGCTTTCCTTGTGATACTAGGCTGCTGCTTCATGGTAGGGATTGGAAAGGACCTCTGGATATCAAGTCCAACCCCCCTGCCAGAGCAGGATCACCCAGGGCAGGCGACAGAGGAACAGATCCAGGTGGGTCTTGGAAGTCTCCAGAGGAGGAGACTCCACAACCTCTCTGGGCAGCCAACCTTTTTGCTTACCTTTTGTTACTGTTTCTTAATCCTGCTTCTCCCTCTGAGAAATGATGATTCAGGAGTTTAAGAGGACTTCCAAACATATCATCACTCTGTTTTGCTTTTACATTTATCTTCCTCTTCACATTTACCTGTGGCCTTCAGCAACATCCATCAGTATACCATGTGGTGTTTCAAGAATGTCCAAGTATTTTCCCACAGTTCATGTCTGCTGGTTTCCTCTGCATAGTTCATGGGATTTGGATTCATCAGCCATTAGCTTCCATTGTGTGGATTGTTTTCTTTCTCATTTATTTGGGCTCAGGGAATTATCCTGTTTCAGTTGACTGGAGAGTTAAGGCATTGTTGATGGCCACAACAGCCAAAAGTGTGGGTGACTGAGATGGCGGGGCTACAGAGGCAGCTTGGAGCTGCTCAGCTGGAGCTCAGTGCTTGGAGCAGCCTTGGACATCTGTGCCTACCAGGTGTAGAATCATAGAATTGTCAGGGTTGGAAGGGACCTTAAAGATCATCTAGTTCCAACCCCTCTGCCAATGGCAGAAACACCTCCCACTAGATCAGGTTGCTCAGAGCCCCATCCAGCCTGATCTTAAAAACTGCCAAGGATGGGGCTTCCACCACCTCTTCCAGTGTCTCACCACCCTCATGGGGAAGAAATTCTTCCTAATGTCTAACCTGAATCGACCTATCTCTAGTTTTAA
>WTSP01001883.1:0-58912 GCA_025331215.1 Actenoides lindsayi | reverse complement strand
TTCTCTTCTCCAGGCTAAACAGCCCCAGGGCTCTCAGCCTTTCCTCATCAGAGAGATGTTCCAGTCCCTTCATCGTCTTTGTAGCCTCCGTTGGACTCTCTCTAGTATTTCTCTGTCCCTCTTGAACTGGGGAGCCCAGAACTGGACACAATACTCCAGATGTGGGCTCACTAGTGCAGAGTAGAGCAGGAGGAGAAACTCCCTTGACCTGCTGTCCACCCGGTTCTTTATGCAACCCAGGATACCATTGGCCTTCCTGGCCACCTTCCAGAATAAGTTTTGTGTTTGTCTTAATGAAGTGTATTGAAAAGAAAAGGGAAAGAATTAAAAGTAGTTTGGTCTTTCTTAGAAATTCAACATTATTTTTAAGTTAACTAAAATGTATTAAATATGTATAAGTTGCAGTGGAAGCTTCTTGTGTCTTTACATCACACAGTATGGTTTTGGGAGGGTACCTACCCAGTACTTCTATTGTTAAAACCTTGGTAATTATAGTCTTCTGCCTTGGAGAGTAAATATTTGCAAGTAATGACTGAAACAGGTCTCATTAGTAATTTCCAGGAGACTGAAATGTCTCATTTTTATGTCTCCTCAGTATGTTTGAAAATTATTGTCTTGTAACTTTCAGAATAGCTTCTGTACCACACCTTGTGAGAGGACATGAGTCAAATGTGCAACCTAACAGGAATCTAAATATGAATTCCTGGTTATGAGTCACGCTAAGGAACAATGTCCTGATCCTTGCTTGAAATTGCAAGCGTGTAAACTTCCTTCTTCCTATTGTGCTTAGCTTCTAATAAGAAAAGTCCTTTTTATACTTTAATTAAAATAAACATTATAAGAAATCATGCTTTATTCTAACTGCATGTAGATGAAATTAGATGAAAGTGCCTTTATCTTCATATATGTATAATTTTGTTAAATCCTGTTTCTGTTACTGCATTTAAATGTGTTCAAACCCATCTTCTGTTTCTAATATATGTTGGTGATTTTGCATTTTCAAATTAAATACCTGAATACATGGCAAACATGGAAATCCTGTCAGTTGATAACAGCTTTAATTATCAATGGACTGTATAACACACTGATAATTCATTAATGCATGACAGATATTGGCTTCCTGGTAGACCTTTTAGACTGATACCTTCCTGTCATACAATCTGCTCACTACTGTATATGGTTACTGTAATTTGAACAAATGTTATAGTTTAAACATTTTTCTGAACCTAATGAAGTCTGTCTAATGTTAAAATGAAAAGGAGAGCATCCTAAATTATATTAACTGGGTGATATATACTGGTAGCCTATGGAATAAGCATATTCAGTATCTATGCTAGCCACTACACAGTGAGTTGAAATGCTGTTTCTAGAAGATATAACCTAGATTACAAATGTTTTCAATTACCTCTTCCATGGTTTCTTTAACTGTACTGTGAAGTAACTGGTACGGACGGCTGCACCGAAATTGGTCTCCTCTAATGTAGCCTTTTCTGTACATTTGAAGTACATTACTGTTTTGGTATAACTAGTACTTGACCTGACGTTATTTTCCTCCTGAGAATTACAATGTTAGTGAATGTAGAGTAAGTATTATTTCTGTGTGGACTGGGTTGAGATGGAAGCTTGTAAAGGATTTACATGTAAACAGGCAACCTGAAATGCACGTTTACGTGACTTGTATTGAACTCTCTTCCTTTTTCTTTCCAAAGTTTGGTTGATGTCAGAGGCCATCTGTTTCCTGTAGCACAGAAGCATAGACATTGAGAGAACAGAAGTTTAATCGGCTCAGTAAACTACAATTTAAATGTTTGTTTCAAGAATCTGAATAGCTTCAACATCAGAATTTTGAAGGCAGTGATTTTCTGCTTGTTTGTATATTTGAGGTCTGAGTGCTGTGCTATATCTCAGCGTAATGAAGCATGGCATAATCTCACTGTGCCTATATTGGCATATATTTGCAGACTTGTTAAGGATACCCAAATCTAGGATACCATTTGGGTGAAGGAGCTGGATATGGTGTGAGCAGTATTTCACTCAGGAGGAGGACTTTCTTAGTAAAAGGTAAAGAGTGTCCAGCTAAAGCTCATCATACCATTTTCTTCCCCAGGTGTATATACAGCCTTGGTGCCATAGCTGGCTGTCTTAATCTAGAAAAAACTAAACAATCTTGAGAATCCAGGTCATTAACTCTCAATTTCTGACATCAGCTGAGTGACATCAGCCTTAGTCCTTCAGTCTGAAAGCAGCTATTCCTGAATTTAAATATGCTTTCTTAAATTTTGAACTCTAAAGAAACAAACTTTAGAGGAAATGGACTGGAGCATCTCATGAGGAAAGGTTGAGAGAGCTGGGACTATTTAGCCGGGAGAAGACAAGACTGAGACGAGACCTTTTCACTGTCTATAAATATCTAAAGGGTGGATGCAAGGAGTATGGAACCAAACTCTTTTCAGTGATTCCCAGTGACAAGACAAGGGGCAACAGACACAAACTGGAACACAGGAGGTTCCATTTAAATATGAGGAAAAACTTTATTATGAGGGTGATGGGAGCACTGGAACAGGCTGCCCAGGGAGGTTGTGGAGTCGTCTTCTCTGGAGATATTGAAAACCGGCCTGGATGCATTCCTGTGTAATGTCCTCTAGGCAAACCTGCTCTGGCAGTGGGGTTAGACAAGATGATCTCTAGACATCCCTTCCAACTCTAAAAATTCTGTGATTCTGTGAAATACTTGATATCGTATGAAGTACCAACTACAATTATAGAATAAATTTATGACTATGATGTTAAACTGGATTAGTTTATTTTTGCTTGATTTAGCTGTGTAGAGTGGACTGGGGCACTAGAATATCAAAAAAGTTTATTTTGAAACTAAATCAGTGGAGAAATTTAGTGATTAAAATGGATCCATCATTTTGCACTGGTTATATTAAAAGAAAACTAAAAGCTAAATCTAGTTTATGAAAACCATGAAGGAATCCTGGGACTCTCTGCTTCATTGAGATAAACAATAACAGAGCCTCCTTTTTCATCTCCAGATGAAATATATATTAGGTATATCTAATGTCTGTATCATTCTGACAAGCTATTGCTTTAGTAACTTTTACAACACAGAAGACCAAGGATGCTTTTTAAGTATTGATAAAGTAACTTTAAAAGATAGAGGATTGTTATGGGTCTTTTGGAGTTTGTTATTTGGCTGGGTTTGTTTTTTTTTTTGATTTGGGGAAGTTTCAATTACCTCTCTCAGTTTCATATAGACACAGAGTATATGATAGATGGTAACCAGACATAATTTTTAAAGGGAAAAGTTTTAACAAAGTTATAAAGTAATTGCTAGATCATATTTCTGTCTCAAAACATTAAATCTCCAAGATGAAAGAGTTTCTGTGATTACAAAAATCTGTTGTGCAATACTTTTATTACTCATATTGTGGTTCTATTTAGAATATGCAGCAGCCTTGTACTCTGTTACGTCAAAAAATCTGACCCTGAATGAATAACTCTACATTTATATTTCAATCCAGTATACATTTAGGTACCACATAGAGGAAAAAATAATTCAGCTGTAGTCTGCATGGAAGAAGATTCAAATGTCCATAAAGGGTGTATCAGTTCTCAAGAAATTTCTGCGGTTAAAGAAACTTTGCTTTTAGGCTTCTCATATCCTGGCTGTTTTCACTGTTTTGCTTAGCATTAAGAGTATTGCAGAAGTACAAAGCAGTGGTACAAATTTGCTGATGATTATATATCCTTTATTGGCAGATATGATTTGCTTTTTCATATTCCTTATCTAATTATTGAGGTTAAGCTGAAATTTTTAAAATAAAATATTGTCCTCTTAGACACTCAGTTAAAGTAATTTTACTTTGTATAGGCTCATACATGGCCTAAAACTGCATAATTAAATAATATGGATAACTGATGGAAAACTTGCCAGAATTAATATTGTTCTAGTGCTATTATTTGTTATGCTGTTTGTTTGTTTGGTGTTTTATTTGGAAATAATATTAACAGAATACTTCAGGAACATTTGCAAAACAACAGCATTTTGGCTTCAAACCCAATTAGAACGAAAAGCACAATAACACATTATAATATAGATCTGACATGCAGTTTTCCTTCAGGAGATATTCAGTTTTTAGTTTTAAACAAGTCCCTTAGAAGCTTTAGGGTTCTTAGGATGCCTAGAGTCAATTTTGAACAATTTTGCAACTTACTACAGGGAATCTTAATTCAAATTCAACAAAACACTGAAAGAGGTAGTGCTTTGGGGTACTTAACTTCCTCAAAGGACCATCAGTGTGAAACCTCAGGTGGGGAGAAGCAACATGTAAATAAAATATGTCAACCTAAAAAGATGGTAAATAGCAAGAATAGCTCTTCTTAGGGAAGAAAAATTGTGTTTCACATTATCAGGACATAAAACTATTCACTGTGATAGAAAGCAAAATTACTAAAACGCATTGTTTCACTGTTAGAGAGTGGGATAAAATTCTTCTGTGTTAGAAGAGGTTGAACTAGTAGTTGCAAATACAGGATCCAACCCACTGATTCTTATTTGAGGGAGATTCTACTAAAATTGGCCTTCAAGTCTTCATTCCCCAAGGAAGTAGTTTCTTTAGTACTTTCAAAGTGCTTCATGATATGGGTGAATAATTTTCATTGTATGAGGTTTTTAGCATTGGATACTAATGATGACATGTGACTCATTGCTTAAGTTACACTGTGGTGTTTCTGATCTGCGACAAACTGGCAGTTTTTAAGTTAGGAAACTGCGAATGATACAGTGATTGCTCTCATGATTAATTTAGGCAGAAACAAAAAAAAAACAAACCACAACCTAAAAATAAATTTCTGTCACTTGCAAGACTATGTTGGTAGTACTGAGTGTTTGGCTGTATGCTCATGACTAACAAATTATTTCACACTGAAATTAACAGTAGAAACACCTCAGTATATGTATCCAGAAAACTAAGCACCGTATTTTTATTAATATTCAACAGTCCTGCTCTTCTGTGAATGCTGCTCTTTCAATATTGTTCTCCAAATAATATGTAAATATCACACCTTTTTATTTTTCTTCTTTCTTTTCTTTCTTCTGATTGAAATTGTGTTCTGAAGGAGACTTTAATCACATCCCTCTTGAATTTAATTAATGTCTTATAGATCTAATATGACTTTTCTTTTTGGTTTATTTAATTGGCTGTACTGAAAATTACAATAAAGATATATGATAGTAGATTATAGATAGATATGATAGGTAGATTTAGACTAGATATAAGGAAGACATTTTTTTATGGTGAGGGTGATGAAACACTGGAACAGGTTGCCCAGGGAAGTTAGAGATGCCCCATCCCTGGAAACATTCAAGGTGAGGTTGGACAGGGCTCTGAGCAACATGATCTAGTTGAAGATGTCTTCGCTCACTGCAGGAGATTTGGATTAGATGACCTTTAAAGGTCCCTTTCAATTCATACTCTTCTATGATTCTATATGCAGGAATCTGATTTCCTCTGTTCTGGAAGAACAGGAATAAAAATAGCGTTTTGTGAGAGGGAGGGGAGAAGCCTCTGTAATTACTCACATATACTATTTTACTGACTTTGTACTGTAGAGCAGTACTGTGTCATTGCTAACAATATGAGAACAAGGAGAATCACTGTAAAAATATGAACTTTCTCTCTGACCCTTGAAGACATAACACTATCAGACAGTTTTGTGTTGAGTATTGTTAAGGAAACATGCGTTGCAATTTTCACTTGCAAACAAAAACACTGGAGTTATTTTTTTTTTCTGGCAAATATATCTCAAGGTCCTTTCAAAATGTTTTTTGAGTATTTAAAAAAAAACATACTTTAGTCTATATATCCTTTATCTGATCTGAGAAAGTTATTTCTTTTGATTAAATGATTTGTACATTTCTGAACAGAATAGACAGAAGTTTTAGAATCAAGCTATTAATATTAATGACTTTTTCTGCCAGTATATATCAGAATATGTATATAAACAAGACCAGTCATAAGTACAGCAGAAGGTATTGCTCCTGGCAAGTGTTAGCAGAGAAAATGATAACACTTTTAGTATCTCATCGCCACAGCACAGCGCTGTAAGGTCAAAACATTTGTTCCATGTTGCTTTCCCTGTTTTCTTCAGTTTGACACTCTGCACTGAAAAGATACAGACCTGCTGTTACAGTCCCAAGTAGTTGTTGATGTCAAATATTTTCAGCCCCTTCAGGGCAAAAGCACTGTGCTGGCAGCCTGGCCAGTGAGCCAGATGAGCCCTCAGTACATCCTATAGTCACTTTATTACCTCTGTCTAGTGTTGACTGAATATCCTCAAGAGTAGAAAAAATGGTTCTGCATTGTCCCTTCACTTTTTTTCCTTCCCCAAGGCAGCATGGCACAGCAGATAGGATTGTGTACTGAGAGTAGTCCCTGTGCTCGTTTGGCAGTTGTTTTCCGTATTGTTTTTTATCCTTCATCTTCACGCAACTTTCTTTAAACACTTAGAAAAATGGTAAACCACCACTACCATTTTCAGGACTTGCTGATAAATAATGCCATGTACTAAATAATATGAATGAAAATAATAAATTTTCTTGATTATTTTGTCACAGCTGCAGTTTAATGCTAGCGGTTCTGAAGTGATAGTTGATGCCAGGTACTCTGAACACTCTCATTCCTCATCTGTTGCCTACTTTCTCAGGAATGATCTTGCATCTTTATTTCTTTATTTCTTTCTGTGCCTGGGGTTGGTAAGGATATTTCTGTCACTTTCCTTCTGGTGGGTTGGAGGTCACCATTTGGGAGGTTTTTCTACGTCTCTGTCCTTTGATATTGTACGTTCTCAGATATGAAATTGCATTTCATTCCTATTCTAATCTGCAACACCTCTTGGAATAAAAAAACCCACTGCTGTAATGTAGAATAAAAAAGAAAAATTACCGGCTCAGTGCATGACTACTATAAAACAGGTTAGCTAGACCTTCAGTTTCTCACTTAAGAAGAAGAAATTTGAAAAAAATCAGTGGCTAGGATAAATCTGAAATACACAAGTCTAGTTTATACATACCAATGCAGTAGGCTTCAGTTTTGATTTTAAGCTTTATTCACTTTAAGTTAACGTGGATCTCTAAAGCTATATAATCTTGCAAAATCTAATAGTAACAATCCTAGAAAGTTAAAAAAAAAACCCAAAATAAAAACCAATTCTGAACCAAAAGTCAGGTGTCTCTTCAGTCAGTTGCTGGATAGTACATATAGTTTGTAAAGGATGGCATCACAGTAAGAAGTCTATGGAGAAAAGATACTCTTGATGGTATCAACTTTTGTTAAGTACAAAAGCTTCTAACGACCACGTGATTGTAGTAATTTGTAGTAAAATGCTCACATTTGACTGAATTTGATGGGTGCTTACCAATTTGAAGCACTGGAAATGATTCCGTAGGAGTGGTGAGGAGGGCCTTAATGCATGCTTTTTTCTTGCAAGTGTTTAAAATATCAACCAACAAGAACCCCCATCTGAACCTTTTGTTCTCTTGACAGTACAAACATAACCTAGATGTTGACTGGCTATTATAAAATACCCAATCCCAACCAGAAGATGTTAATTAGCTACCTGTAATATTATTTTTTTTTCTATTTCTCTTACAATTTTATGCATTCTGACCATTCATTATTCTAGATAATGGATTTGATGGGATTTACTTTGGAAATAAAATTTCATTAAAATACATACTGATGTACATCTTTTAAAGCAGAAGAGAAAACAACTTTTCTGAAACAAGTGAACACCTCATCCTGCTATCAGAACCGGGGCAGGGTCTGGCAAGGAAGCTTTGATTTTTGTTTTGTTTAAAGGGAAGTAATATCTTTTATAATAATTATAGTAACAGTAAGAATATCATCTACATTTTTTCAAAAAAAGGCAAACCAGTTACACTTCTGTTGTTTCAACAACTCTTTTACTGTGCTTATGAGAGATAATGATGGCTTGGTTCAAAACAAAGAAATTCAGGTTTTGATCTGTTTTCTTTTCAGAATTTTAGAATTTTCTTTTAATTTCATTGAACTCTTTACCTGGAACTTTGGTATCCAAGTCAATCTCTTCATAATAAATGAGGCTAGGGAGTGGAAACCTAAGCACTCCTAAATATAAGACTCATGCTCCCCCTTGAAGGTGATTTTACATTGTTTTGAGTTCACTGAAATAATGACATTATTTTGTTGGAATAATCCAAAGTCAAATCAGGCTGATGATTAATAGGTATAAAAGTTTTATAGTAGTGATCATGTATTCCTTATTTGTAAATTTTGCTTCTTATTTTCCTTCACTATCAAGGTTTTAGTTCTTTATCAAACCATTCTTTATAATGGACCTGTTAACTGCTTGAGGCATTAGGCTGCAGATCAGATTGCTTGGCATGCTGCCTTTATTTCTGGAGGAAGGAATAGTGCTGATCTCTAGGAGTAGCTCAGCATTCAGAGGGTTTGTGAACTCTCTTGGGGAAACAAAGGATTTCTCTCTGAGCCCATTACATTTTGTGAAGGAATTCCATCCATCAATTTGGTGGGAGTTAAGCAGCTAACTACATCAGTAATAAGATCATCACATAAAATTTGATCACCACTTCAAAAATATGTATATATTAGCTAAGAGTTTCTGAAGGGTAGATATAGATGTGAAGTAGACAGAGATAGCTTTCTGGAGGCCATGATTTAGAAAAGGATGGAATTCGAGATGGAGGTCTCTGGATTCTACTTTAGGGATCAGGTATCTGAAAGACACATGCTGACTTTTAGATGCCTAAAGTCCCTACACGGTCAAATTTTCAGATGTGGCAAATGAATATTTCAGGTTTATGATAATGTTTCTGATCCCTCAAAGGCAGATGGAAAAGACAAGAGTGGAAGAGATTATGGGATGACTGGCCATATAAAGATCTTCATTTTTTAAACTTAGATTAATACTGAACAAGACATTTGCTTTATCCAAATACCCTGGAAGACAAAATATTACTCCTGTACTCTTTATTAAAATAGAATAGGGACGTGATCACCATGAAACAAAGAACGATGGACAGAAGTCTAGTAAGCTTAGCTTTAAAGAAACAGGGAGCATGACATACCATGGCCAAGATAATCATGAAAGACAAATGCTTTATTCTTTACAGCCAATTGACTTCTGGTTTACAACAAATCTTTATTGTGATCCTACATCCCCCTAAAAAACAAAGGACAAGGCAGTATGGTTTTGTGCACTGTACATCTAGTTCCAGTCACTTTCAACCTTCAAGAAAGCTTAACAGCTGCAGGGCAGTAAATAGCCTCCAAAAAATAACCCTGACAATGGTGGGCACAATTAGAATGATACAAATTAGCTAGAATAAAAATGTCTTTTTTAGATAACATCATTTTTGTTAGAAGTGGCCATGGATGATTCTTAATGTCCTCTGTAAGGATATTTGCATCTTGGTGCAGCATCTCCCCTGGTGTTGACTAGGTCGGCGTAGCTTAATCAAATACAGAAGTGGATAAGCAAACAATGAAAGTTACAATGTTGGGATTCATATTAAAAAAATAAAATACAATTATAAAAAAAAAAAATCTTTGAGGGACCAGACTGTATGGAATAAGTATGGGCAACTTAAAATTACAGAAGGTAGCACAGAAAAATAAGTTTGTTTTTTTTTTTTCTGTGAGAAGCAACTGTTCTATACAGACAAATAGTATACCATAAAAGAAAAAAATAACAGCATTACCTCTTTAGATTCATTTGGTCTGAAAGCAACACAGTATACGGAGCACTTAATTTGTCAAGACATACTGGCAGCTCTCATCAAAAGCCCAGTATAAGCTTTACTAGTTCAGTTCATTAAATTAAAAATGGGCTTGGAAAAGGTCATGGTGAATTAGAGGTTACAGTACAAATAATCAAAGCAATTAGCTCTAACTTGAGTCTTCTGAGCTGCCTAAAAGAGAAAGCAGACCTGACCTTGTCAAAGACAGAAGGATGTTAAAATTGCATATCAAGATGTAATCCAGAAAGATTATTACAACTATGTACAGTATTGCAGAAGTTTGTGGTCATTTGTTTTCATTTTGGTATGTTTTCTCCCCTCGCCTTCCCTCCCCACTCCCCCTTTTTTTTTTTTTCTTTTGAATAAAAAGCAAAACCAGTAAGCCTTCCCAAACTCCAAAGACTTAACATGATGATGTTCCTTAACTAAGCTCCCTATCTGTTTTAAATGTTTCTGATTCACAATGAGGATTCATATGTTTATTTATATTGTGAAGGTCTGATCCTTCTCAGATACTATATTGTAAATCAGAAACTTAATTGAGTTATGTCACTGTAAAAGTGATGTGAGAGGAGAAACAGGCCATTAATGTCCAGATGAATTTTGATTAAAATACTCCATTCTGTGAAACCTGAAAATGTATACCAAGTTGTTAAAAGCTTTTTCTCTTAATGTATGTTCGCATAAAATTCCTCTGTGTTCTTGTAGCAGTTAGCCCTTTCTCTGGATTTTATAACATGTTATATGGCAATGCAAAATGTCTTGAAGAAACTTGCAAGCTATAATTAGGAGTTTGGAAGCTATCCACGTTGCATCAGTTTGGGTTTTTTTATTTTTTTTTTTTTTTTGTCATGAGGAAAAAGGATCTCTGTTAAGAGTTTCCTAAAATAACATGGGTTTATTAATTTATTTTAAGTTGCAGTTGATACTTACATGTCAGATGAAAGTCTGGTCAAGATCTGAAGTAGAATCAAGCTAACAAAAGGAGTACAGGTTGTATTTCTTTTTTAATTCATGAAAGGATTGTCACAGGAACATTTGGTTCACATAAGCACCCTGATGGTTATTTCTGGAGCTCCCAAGTTATCCCACTTGATATGATACCGACCCTCCCAGACTGTTCTGCTTCTCACGTTGGCTGGTATTTTCAGAGTTGGTCTACAGCTCCTTCACTAACTTTAAAAATGCATTTCAGTACCACTGTATTAATCACAGTGAGCACAACTTGCATTTTCGTGTGAGCATGCTTTAAATCATGGTTTGCATGATTTAAATCTTCGAGATTACTTTAGTCTGAGCAAGATGGAGACCAAAAATTGAAATTCCTTTCTCAGCTGAGATGATTATGCTCCATTGGCCTCAGAAAGAGACCATGTAATTCATATCAGCTCAGTATTTGACCTCGTTGCCTTAAAGTTGTTGGGAAAGTAGAGTGTAGTGTGTGAAAGTGTTCAGTGCTGAGAAGAGCGTTCTGCTGGACTAGCACACAAAGAAGGCTCAAGTTTGGAAGCTTCCCTAATGACCCAAGAATGGGTTCTTTCACTTAAAAGAAAATCACAGATAAACTATTTAAGAAATGTTATACCTTTATCAGCACAAAAGTGGAGAAATAGCAGAAGCTATCAAATGTAAAGCTTTTTAAATTAAATACAAGGCAGCAGTCACAGACGGAAACTCTAGTTTGAAAATGACCATCATGTTGTGAGTTGATGAACTAAGTAGGGAAATGGAAGGGAAATGCACTGGACATGTGCAGCACTTGTTTAGATTTAGACTCTATTGAACAGACCTGCTCAGAAAGCTGGAAAGAGAACCAGATAATGGCATGCAAATACAAAAGATTTCCCATAAGGCAACGTTTGTGATAAGTGCTTTCAAAGTGCTAAACTAGCTTTTTTGGGTGTCATAGGAGAGAGCAGCTGATGAGTTGAAGGTGACAAGGGGTCACTCCTGCAAAAATACTGATTTTTCAGAATCAGCAGTCTACCAAAGTTGTAACACCACAGTGTTATATGTTGAACAGTCTTGGGGGAAAAATACCAAAACAAATCAGACCACTGGGCTATGTTTAGTAGCAATGATAAACTTATAAACTTCTGACATCCTACCAAAATAACATTTCAGGATTTATTCTGCTCGTGATCTTACCATGCTACTCAGAGATAAAAGAAGATTTTTACATAGCTGAGTTTCTCTCACAGTCCAAATACATTCTACATTTTGGGGGAATATGAACAGAATGATTAAATTATATTAGGCAGGAAATTTTTTTTTATTATACTGAAAACTTTGATTTCTTCATACTAAGTAATGTAGCTAGACCCTTGAGGAGATTCTTGCTTGAACTTTTCCCCTCATACATTATACAGTTATTTTTCACCACACCTTCTTACAGATATAGAATATTTGGTTGACTTTCTAGTAATTCAAAACTTTCTCTTAGAGTTTTCTTCTCTTTTGATAAGTGTGAAAGAAAAGATGTGTCAAAGTGATATTTTACTTTACGTAGTGAGGTCTCCTATTTAGTTTGGTTTATAAAACCATGTGGATTGTGTAATTGTGATCATTTGACTGTATTCTGATCCATTCTTAATAAAATACTTGCCCTTTACTTGACATATTATAGTAATACCTTTTGCTAGAGGTTAGATGTTCTTCATTTACAAGTCCTTTGGTTTGTTTTTTAATTTATTATGTAGTTATAGTAAAATATTGAAGAGTATAATATTCCCCATGATTAACTAACTAGCAGTGCATATAACCTCATGAAATAGGAACAAATTATTTTAGGCTACAGTAGCTGATTACAAAGAAACTGTCATTTTGTATACCTTTTACATACTGTCAGAACTGTTTTTAAATCTAGTGTGATAGATGGAAATCAGTCATATTTATATCCATATGTCAATTTTCCCCTGTGGAATATAGGAACTATGTAGCCCCTATATTAAAGCTTTAACTCCTCTCTAAAAACTACACCAAAGCCTTAATCTTTGTCCACTGACTTGTTTTGGATTTAGGATTTGGTAATAATCTTCATCTTTAGTCCTTGTTTTTTGTTAAAGCTCTGAACTTACACCGTATGTCTAAATGCCTTGATGTGAAATCTGGGCAAAAGTTGTGTAAAATGTGATCATCGTTGAATCTAGAGCCAAACCCAAACAATGCACAAAATATTACCAAAGATTTAATCTTAAAATGCAGCAAGGAGTAGTTTCCTAATTTATATATTATCATTTTCTGTCTCTTTTTTGAGAAAACTGTAGGCAGATGTCTTAGCAGAAGGCAAATGTTCTAAGGAGAGATTTGTAGTGAAGGAAGAGATATTTGGGAAAAACCTTTAGAGAATATGATCCAAGCTAAAGGGGAGCATGAAAGTTGTGAACGACAATGAGAGGCAATGCTTTTAATGTGCACCATAACTACACTAGTATTTGGAGGACAGTTTTATAGAGGCAAGATTTCCAGGAAAGAATCACAGTTTTGGCCTATACGAAGAGCTAAAACATGAGGAATGATGAATTTTCAGTGAAATCCATAGAAGATGTATGAAAGAGGGTAATGCAACTGCTATGCCCACTGCCAGACTTTTTTCATGCCTAGTATTTACTTAAACAGATAAATAATGTCTTGAAATCATCAGGAAAAACCTCAAGAGACTCTGTGCTCTTGTTTAGGTTCAACTACACGTCTACAAAGGGTTGGAGACAAGACCATGCTAAATGTATTGCCTCAGGTCAGATCTAGTTCATTAATAGCATTTGAGTGGAACTCAAATACTTGACTTGCAGTACCTTTTCTGAATGCAATGCTTTATTCTTTAACAAGAAAGAAATACAGCTTATCTATTATAAAAAATATCTCATGAAATATTTCTCATGAACGAGCTGCTCAGTTGTAATGCTTCAGATAAAACATAGGCTAGTTTTGCTAGATTATTTTCCAAAATCCCTGCTGATAGGACAGCTATCATCTCTCAGATTAAGGGAAATGGCAGAATCTCATCAAAGTTGTGTAGGAAGAGTTGGCTTCCTCTTACAGGTTGTGCAAATGTCTTTCTTTATCATCTCTGCAGAAAATTGGAGTTCTGGATTTCCCCAAGTTTTTAGTATATCTGGAGGAGCCATAGCTCCTATTTACTGATTTTCTGTGTTGGTTTCATCTGCCACTCTCCCCCTTCACTCTGTACAAAATGTCAGTGTTGTTGTAAAGTGCCTGGCATTGTTGATTTTAGTAATAGTAGAAAATAAAACTTCCAAGTAAAAAAACCCTGACAATTCTTAGAAGTCCAAATTACATTACATTAAAGTAAAAAGGAGAGTAGTGAAACCTCAGGATCTAAAATAGTGTACATGAATCTTTTCTTTGGTGATATATGAATCCTTTTTTTTTTTTTTTCTTTTTCTATCCAGTGTAGCAAAATTCTCAAAAACGAGAGGAGGAGTTATCAGAGAGTCTTGGCCATTTCTGTATTCATGGACTGCATGAAAATATGTAAGTTATCTACCTTTCTTTAATACTTCTTTCTAGTCTGACATTTTAATCACCTTCTTGCTCTGGATGTATGCAATTCATTGTTTTGCTGGTAACCTGAGTATTTCCCAAGACATTTCTGGATGAGAGATGACAGAGCATTGTGATTTAAAAAAAAAAAAAAAAAAATTCCTTTTTTAAATGAATGTGTCTGCAGAGGATTGGTGAAGATTATTAGATATGAAATAGAATCTTACTGTTATTTTATTGACTAATACTACTTAGCATTGCTCTAGCAGAAAGTTATCAAAAAAAATTTTTTTTTAAGTAACACTGCATCTTCTCACCAGTTCTATAGAGCACTAGACATATTATTTTGCTCTGAGTTGGAACCTAGTCAGTGTTTTAGGTCCTACCCAAAAGGCTTTAAAATCACTGAACATCTTCTAGGACTAAACTTAGATCTTGACAGTTTGAAATAGAATTAAAATGTGAAACAATTTCATAGTCTTCCCAGCTGTAGCAAAAAAAAAATAAAGAGGAAAGAAACTTGGATGGGATATTGTTCAACGAGCAAAGCGGGTGAAGAGAATGTAAATTTTCACCCCTGCCATGGGCTGTTGTGTGGTATTGCTTGTATAATGTTATTAGGAATCAGCTTCATTCTGAACTTCCATGAGGAAGGAGAGAAGTGTTAAAGCCATTCAGTAAAATAAGAATTATCCTAGACATTGTCAGTTGTCAAAATTATATACAGTTGCAAAAGATTTAGCTGAATATAATTTACTCTTGAGGAATTGGCAAATACAGCCAGCAAGCCAAGAGACAGATTTCAATGAAGACAAAATGAAGCTCAAAATATAAAGGTAATGCAGTAGAGTATGTTTGTATCTGATAGCTACAAAGAAGAATGAAAAACAGGTGAAGAGAAAATACGGATAATAAATAGAAGGCAAAATGTTCAGACTTCTAAAACATCAACCATTTACTTGGAATAGACTGGAGAGTAATTATAATTTCTAACATGCTCAGTTTCATAGAGGGCATTGTTGCAGAGGGGAATTTGGTGAGAAATGCTGGGCAAGTTGTAGGCAAGTGCGCTAGATTGCAAATTTAAGTATTTACATCCCTTATGAGAAATGTTGTACTATGACTTCTTATCTCTAACCTCTGAGTAACTTTATATAATTAGAAATGAGCTATCTGATAACTGTATTTGTTGCTCAATCTTGGGTTAGGATATCAAAATTAATGAAAGAGTAATCTTAAAGCAGTCATCTTCCACAAATTGCATCTTGCTGAAGTTGGAAAGCTACTAAGCTCATGCTCAGTTTCATACTAATGTAACTTCATTATTAGAAAGGTAAATCCATTCTAAAACTGGGTAACTTGTTGATAAATTAAACCGATTTACACTTTATGAGATTTCATAATTCTACTTTGTTGTATATGACACACTTCAGTGAAATAATTCCAGTGAAAGGTTAAACAACAAAATAGTTCCATCTCACTTTCTGAACAAACATGGTTATGTGTTTAATGAATTCCACAAGCCTGGAGGAAAAAAAGATGATGACATATTTTCCAACTCTACCCAATAATGGATTATGACAGATGGGATTTATGAATCTCATGACTACTTACTCTTTATTGATCAGAAGCTGATCATAGCATTTGAATTAATAAAAGTACAGTTAAAGCCATTTGCACATGATGCTTGGACATAACTGAGAGTAGGCTTTATTGATTTCTAGAGTCAGCTGGGCTTGAGAGAGATACACCATGTGTTCAACATATGAAAATAGCAGAAACAAAAATGAAAAGAAATCTCTCCTACCCTATCAGCCAATAAAGTTTTAAATGTCTGTGTAAAGAATTGAGTGGGCTCAGTGCAGCACATCCATGTGTGTTTCATAATATCCCATCCTTTAAAGGAACAACACAAATAATCAGTTAAAATATGTATGTTTTTGCTGTAGAGCTTACTTAAAACAGTTTTACCATTTTCCCTATATTTTTCTTGCCACTGGATTATGTTTTCAATAGGAAAATGGTGAAAAAATCTTTTTCTATCTGTGCTTCTCCTGTGGCAACATACCTGCTATGGACACATAACATTTCAATGGGAAAATAATCATAACCAGATCTGGTATGCCTTCATCTTCCAAAAGTATTTTCTAAGCATTTTATGTGGTTCTTACAAGTCTTCTGCATTGTATCATGTCAAGTTCTGGTCATAGGCCAAAGAACCTTTGGGTTTTTACACTACAAGGTAACATATCAAAAATGCATCTCTGAGAAATCAAACAAATAATGCAGTGTAGATATACAGTCTGGAAAGTAAGGCTTGATACTGTTATACAGGATATTGATGTGGGGCCTGCAGTCATTAAGAGTGTGTAATAGGAAAAAGCTATTTATGTTTATTTAATACATAATCCTTTGCAACTGGAAGAATATGGACATTGTTTCATTGATTAGAGTCAGGGTAGTTGTCTGCTGTAGTACTTGCTCATGTTCCCTTATACACCACTGCCTGTAGATGAAACAACTTTTGCCAAAATAGCTTTTTCTTAGATGTGGAAGCTTAGAGTTCTCATATTTAGACATTTTGCCTAGTATATTCATATGTACATTAATCATAATTGATTCACTGGCCAATGCAATATAACCTTGGAGAACTTCTAAATAGTTTTTTTAAACTGAGAATTTTCTGAATCACAAAACTGTTTAAAAGGAGATATACAACCTAATGTAAAGAAGAGGGTAAACTGGAAAACAGATTACCTAAAACTTACCACTTCCTTTACTGGCTGTTTCTTTAACAACTCTTCCACTGGAACTTATTCTTGTGCCAGCTTGTGTACCTTCAGACTGCTGCTGCTTTTTCAGAGAATGGCTTTAAAGTATTTGAGATGGTCTGTCTCTGTTTGTTCCTAGTCAGGTAGTTTTGGAGAGAAACAAAAGAACTGGACTTCTCAGCATGGCGATTCTTTCTTAACTTCTTACCTCCTCAGCCAAAATTTGTTCTAGATTTAATTTTTTATTTTCCATGAAGAGTCTGCACTTAATCTAGATCTTTATTTGGTAACTGCCTTGAATCATTTGACCACTAACATAAATTGATACATGTCAGCATTCCTGATTTTCTAACAGTTGTGGGTTAGCCTTGGCTAGCACCCAAATGCCATCCACCCGGTTACTCACTTGCTCTTCTCTCCCACAAGAGTGGGACAAAATAGAAGGAAGGTGTGAAGACTCATGGATCAAGATAATGACAGTTTAATAGGGAAAACACAGGCTGTGCATATAAGCAAAAGAAGAGGAATGCATTTATACTGCCCATAGGCAGGTAGATGTTTAGCCACTTCCTGGAAAGCAGTGCCTACACGTAATTGTGGCTTGGGAAGACAGATGCCATCACCATAGCATCCTTCCTGCTCCTTTCCCTGAGCTTTTATTGCTGAGCACAATGTCATACAGTATGGAATACCCCTTCGGTCAGTTTGAAGCAGCTATCCCAGCTGTGTCCCCTCCAATATCTTGTGCACCCCCAGCCCCAGAGCAAGAGGAAAGTAAGTATTGTACTTATCAACACACATTTTCTTTTCCCTCCTTGTTGATGAGATTCATGTGTCACACAGCTAACTAAAATTAAAGATACATTTGAGAATACCATTTTCATTTTAGTAAATAATACATTTAATTGCTAACCAACAAGATAGTCTTGGAAAGAAGAAAGAAAAAAGATATGATATATGGCTTTATGTACTTGCTTTTAATAACAACTTTCCCGTTCATCCTGGAAACACAAAAGGATTTTGTAGTGTGAAATGTGCAGTTACTGTGATTTTGTTATTCTAGGTGAAATGTGTTAGATTCTAAGGATGCCAATTGCATATGTAATAACTTTTTTTTTCACAACACTGCTATCTACTCTTTATAGTTCAGAAAGCAACTATGTCAGTACGTAGTACGAAGTGCATGTGATGAGAGAAGCAGAGAAGAGCCTCTCGAAAGATGAATGCTCAGAATACACCGTCGTTAGAAATATAGCCATGTAACAGCCATGCAAATCTGAGTCAGGCTGTTTCTGCATGTGTTGATCTATAGACTACATCTAAGAGACCTTTCAGTAGTATACACCATAGAACACCACTGTTCATTTTAATAAAGTTGTAGAGCTGCAACTACACAATCAAGATTTGAAATCGGAGTCTTATGCAATGCAGATGTTCCTTTTGTGGTGAGTTAGTGGTTCAAATGTCTAACCCAAGGAGTTCAGCAAATATCATATTAGTGAATGAGAAGCCAGTCTGACCTGGATATCTGGATAGATTTTCTTGTTCTGCATTTTAGGGGCATGCCTTACATTTCAGGAAATGCTGTGCTAGTTTAGTTAAGCTAATATTCTTCAGGAGTAGTGATGTGACATGTTTCCAGTTTTAGAGCATTCAGGCAATGAAAGGGTGTTTGGCAACTGCAAATTGGGCCAAATGTGTATTTTTTCTATTTCTATTAAGGGAATATTTTTTTTCAGATACAGAGGTCTTAATTTCTAGATCCTATGCAAAGTAATTATTTGCTGTAAAAGACAATAACAAAGCATTCAAAGACTTCTATCAATTCGTGGAGAAAAGAAAATTAAACAACCAAACAAATCCTTGCAATAGAACTCTATCACCAAAACCCAAAAATGTAATTGCCTGAACATTTTCAAAATCTTAGTTCATTAAGACTACAATTTTAAGTTCAAATCAGCTAACTGGAAACATACTGTCTTTGTCAACTTAAAGAAAAACAATGTCATCATAAATTCCAGTCAGGCTGTAGAAGAACATATGGTTCAGTAAATACAATAAACCTTCATTGCAGATATCATGCACATAAACCAGATCTCCATCTGAGGTAGTAACAAAGATTATAAAGGCAGCCCTTGAATAGGCATCCTTCACTTTAATGAAACAAGTTTCAGTTGAAAACTAGGAGATTAAAGAACCACAGCAAAAAAAAAAAGTTTCCCAAAGTCATATCATTTGTAACTACAACCAGGTTCCAGATGCAAAAATGCTCAGCTGTTTCTACTCTGAGCTCACAATTCAAACCATGTCCTTCACTGATCTACAGAACCTCTTTAATTTGACTTTTGTATATAGTTCTGCCTAAGTATTAGAAGTCCAGTCACCTGTTTGTATGTAGAGGAAGTCAATATATAATAATTTACAGCATCAAGACCTTATCTTGCTTCTCAAATTTGTATCTTTCAAATCTTTTCTCATCTTTTGTATTTGATATGCATGAAGATTAATGAAATACAGAAAACAGCAGCATTGTAAACCTCTTAGTTTTCTGATGCTAAAATAAAACGTTTCACATGTATTTAAAATTCCCCTTGGAAAAGCAAACAAACTAAAAGGAAAAAAAACCCAGACACAAAAACCTAGCTGAATTGAGACCTTCATATTAGTTGTTTTGAAATCAAAGGGAACTTGATGCTGACTGCAATGACAGTGTCATAATTATTCTTTATATCCAGAAACAAGGGGGGAAAATGTAGATTGGTTGTGTCGAGTAAGTAAACTGGTCCTTTCTGGACCAACACAAGTTCCCCAATTGAGGAATAGCCCTGCCAAACATTGTGTTCTCTCATGATTTGAACTTTGGAATATTTGATCACTCGCTGCCCTCTAATTAATACCAGTCATTTAGTAAAACCTTGTGCTCCTTGGATTAGAAAATGCAAAGGAAAGGAGTACAGGAGAGGGGAATGAGAAGAAGAAACCAGGAAAAGGAAAGGAAACCAAGTTGCAGTTACAACACTCTAAGGGTGTTGCTGGGCATGGCTAAGATCTGTTATAAGGTACAACATACCAAACAGGATCTAATGAAAGCTAAAGAATGTCTATTTAACTCAAAATTATTAGTTGTTGCCACTTAACAGCAGACAGCACTTCTTAAAATATATATATGTGTGTGTGTGCATGTGTGTCTAGGAATATATATATATATGTTTCAGTATTGCACTGAATAGTTGCTCTTTACTTTTGTAAAGATGGCTTTCTGGTGACATACTATTTGGTTTCCATCTACTTCATTTCCATAAGGCATTCTCCAATAGATTACTGCTAGTCTCCAAAATGTTAGCATCTCTAGTAGGAATTTTACTGTCTCCTTGCCAACATTCCAAAAGAAGAAGTACAATTCATACACTAATTCAGTAGTAATATTAACCCAGTTTGACAAATCCTCATGTCAGCCTCAACTGTGACTGGCCAAAGGCCAAGTGTTTGTCAGGTGGATTTTGGCAGTGAATTAAAAATATAATCTATTTCTGTTACTTTTTGCTGTTGTTGTTAATATCCAGTGTACATTTTTCACTACTCTTTGACACAGATTTAAACTACTATGCGATGTTTTGTAGGACTGCAGAATTTCATTAGGGACATGTTCTTAAAAATGTTTTGGTGACTATAAAAAAAAATTACAACTCTTGCTGAATGGAGAATGTTGAGTAGAGTTTAATTCTCAGTTTCTATTTTTCGCTTTGTTGTCATGTTAGTAAGTGGTCCTTTTGCATTTGGATTTTAGGCAGTCCCAAAAATTACTGTGGGTTTTTTAAAAGATGCCTGGGTTTTAAAATTTAATTTAATTTTATTTTATAGTATGAAAATGAGGGAAAACGCTTGCTTCCTTTTCAGAATACCCACCCTTACTTTGACATAAACTCGTTGATGAATTGAAGAGGAAATATGTTGTCCAGTCACAGGAGATTTTTCTTTTATGCATAGATTCCATGTTTCAGATGATAGAGGAAATGTTTATAAAGTTTTGCAAATACATAACTTTGCTACTTGACAACAGGGAAGGGCAAGGAATTTTACTGTCAGGAGCATTATCTGCTCTAAAAAAACCCAGCCAACTCATACGTGCTTAAAGATTGGTCAATTAAATTGAACAGCTAATGAACAGTTATGGTGGAATATGTCTCATTGTAAGACAAAGTATAAGCATAAATGAGCACTGTCCGTCGAGATTTATTTACTATTGGAGCAGTGATAACTGGAAATTAAATCTGTCACTGAAGTTCCTAAGCCATACAACGCAAAAGCTGTTCTCACCTAATAAATTGTACAAAATGCAACTAGAATGAAGTCTGAATCTCAAAGGGATTATTTCCCTTTGCAGAATGGTATGATACTTGTGCTATAGCCAATTGCCCAATGTACACTCAGAGTATGAAGACCAAGAGCTACTGGTATTAAAAGTTATCTTTCCTTCCGCTATTACCTAGTCAAGTCCATACTCTTAGCAAAGCATATGATTTACACTGGGCAGTCTCATTGACTATATTGTTATGAACACAACTAGGGAGTTTAATTTCTTTTGTAAAATTGGGGATAATACAAATGAAGACACATCTTTGAGAAGCTAGTATGACATTTTAAAAAATATTTTCCTAATATTGCACAATTTCATTTATGAATTTATTACTCTTAATTATAAAACAAAATTGCTTACTCTTGTCAAATATTAAAAATTGTGAAAAGCTATTAATTTTACAGATTTTCTAGTTTCTTCTGAAAGCTTTGTCTGGTCAATTCTGTTCCCAAAAAGTGTTTTGGTTCTTATAAATAACATTTTCTAATGGAGATATGTTTAATTGTGTATTTTCTTTCCAGGTCTGTGTTTTACTTCACGGACAATGATTGATTGGTAGTGGACAGAAGAATTACATGAACATTTTTAGTCAATTTTTAACTTTGGGGTGTTTTTTCCTTGGATTGTTCAAAAGTCTGTTGAAGTCAGTTGGGAATTGCTCCCATTTAGTTTTGAATTATGTTCCTCATCAGTGGAAATTCTTTCTGTATGGTAGTTTAAAAAAAGGTGATTGAATCTGATGAATATGCATCAGAAAATTCATGAGAATTCTTTGCCCTAGAATTCCTAGACATTTATTTTTTTAAAAAAGTGATTTAGATATTCGTGTGAGTTGCCAGGCTGAGTAACTGATATGTTGGTATAACAGTATGTCTGGAGTGTTTGAAGTCTATAGTGAAGAAAAAGTAGCTTCTGTTACTTAAAGTATGTGAAATAAGTGGTACTTTAAACTTTTTTTTGAACTCAAAAATATTAATACAATAGCTTGAATCTGGGCTTCCTTTCTGTCATATGGCATCTGCAATCCTGAAGACTCATGTTAATGCTGCTTAAAGAAGTCTGCTTATTCTTGGAGTGGAGGGAGTGGGATGGAAGGAAACTAGATAAGAGAGCCCCTCGTTGCCAAGTTCAGTCTTAAAAATACAAACATTTAATTCTGAGCACTGTGATGCCTTAGGTCTCTCATTTACAAATGCTCTTATTTCTGCACTGTTTCTAGGTGGCTTTGGAGAGGGAGCCACTCAGAGAACTGTCAAAGTGGAAGCAGCCAAGCAAACAATAAATAAATAATATTCTAAATACATAAATAAATTAAGAAGGTAGTAAAAGAGCTGGCTTGCCAAATGGGATTTTACTGGCACTCATAGCTCTAACCATTACTATACCACAAATAATATTTAACATGCTGAAAGAGGCATCACTGTGCCCAGTGGATATCTGTTCACACCACATAGTTTGGCTCAGATCAACAGACTTGGCAGTCTCTAGCCAAGAAAGGCCAAGAACTGGAGTAGCAGAAGGGTTGCAGGTCAAGACTGTCACTCACTGGCAAAGTTGTGTGAGGAAGTTTGCTCAGTGCCTGTCTGCATTGTGCTTGGCTCTAAATAGTGTTCTCAGTCCTTTACTTTCATGAGCACAAAACTCATCCCAAATGTAAAATACATATTATGTGTGAATGTCTATATTGTATTTGATGGACATTTTCTGCTAGAGTGTCAGATACTGTAATTCTTATATAGCCCCAGAGATGGTATCACTTACAAGGCAAGGTGCCAGTTATTGCAGCTACATTTCATGAGATTTTTTGGTGATGTAGATCAAGTAGCTCATGTTGTCTTTTACAGGTCTAGCTGGAGCTCTTGAAAATTGTACTAGAATTAGTTACAATTCAATACATAAGTGAAATATAGATTTCTACTTTGTAGGTAGCTGATTTACCTGAAAGAAAATTGTTTCTCTTACTGCTTAAAAAAGAACTCATTACAAAGATCTTCACTAGAAGGGTATATCTGAAATTACCTCCTTTTTTTTTTGATTCCATGTTTAGTGTGGGTTGGTTTGTTTGTTTGTTAGTTTTGTTGTTCTGTTTGTTTGTTTTGAGGTGGGGTTTTTATTATTATTATTTGGTTGGCTGGTTTTGGGGTGGGGTTTTTTCGTTTGTGTTTTTTTCGTTAAAGATTTTCTGCAAAATTAGTAATTTTCCAGGTAAATACTGAGCTGTTAGGGTGAGTTATCAGATACATGTATATATACATGTACATCAGCTATAATGATATCTATAGCCTGATACCACAATTACTGCAGCTTGTAGAAATAATTCTTTTTGCCAAATATACAAAAATAACTAGTCAATACACCACAACAAACTGATTGGTCGTTGTTGTTTTAAGTAATTATCCTATACGTGTCTGAAAATAGAATTGGGATTTCTGTGTGTTTATCAGTAAGGGACAATATTTATGTTGACACTGACTGGCAATATTTCTGTTTAGAGGAAAATGTCCTACTCAGCTTCCCTGAAAAGTTCACTGCAGTATTTATTCACATGTAATTAACACCTCTTGGGATTAATACATCCTTCTATCAAGCTAATGCAACCTTAGTATATAACGATATAAATTCAATCTGGTAGCAACATATACCTGGATATTTTAATTAATCTGTCTAAACAGAACGTGCCACTCCAAATTTATAAAGATCAAGATTTAAATTCTTTCTGGAATTCTCAGAATATTAATTGGCTATTTTGCTAGTGGGTGCTCACCCACTAGGTGTTTAGGGTAAGCACTAAAAACCCTGTTGACCCTGATGGCAGCTATTGTAAGGGAAAAATCTTTATTTTAACACACTTGTAGAGTAAATAGTACACCAGATTTAACTATAAATAATATACTGACCATAACTAGTAATTTAACTGAGCTAGAGTAAGGTGAAACAAGAGTGAGTCAATGCTTGTGATACATTTCATCAATTCCTTGTTTATTTAAGGTTTTTTTCTTTATGCTAGAACTTTTTATTTAGGTAATAAAGTTGTAGAGAACATTAAAAGTTTTTAGAACTGTTAGCAGAAATTTAGCTTACTCTATTGTGCCTTTACATCTTAAAGTACTCTTTGTGTAAGAGATTCTTCTCAGTATCCACTCCATTATTTCCCAGGTCCATTTTCCTTGAATATATTGCTTCTTATTCGAATCATATCAATAGATTAAATAACTGTGTAGATACTACTTCTTCTTCACAAAAATGTTATTTCTATGCACATTTTCCTTTCTTCTCTCTATTTCTTTTCTATTTCCAAATAGCTAAAATCCTCTAGTCCTACTATGAGATTAGATGTTCCTCATATGCATCTTGTCTACTTTTATAACAGCTTTTTGTCAATAATATGATTTGCATAGGCTATAATTCACAACATCATCTTATATCTTGAGCTTTATAAAACATAGGTTTTATAGGTAAAAGAAAGTTTTATGGCAAAGTAAGGTCTGAGTTCCGTTGTAGATGACAGTTCTATTGGAATCAAACAAAGACATTGGCTCCTGGGTCAATGAGTGCTGTGTTCCCTTTCATCACAGACTATGTCTACATTAAGAAATACTGAAGCAAAATAGTTACAAATCCTACTGCTTTAAAAGGTGAAGATAACTTATTAATATTTCAACCTTTCTTTGCTGTCCATTGTCTGTCTATGAACTTGCTTCAACAAATTCTGTCAAAATTGTACTGGTCTCCTTCAATTTTGTCATTAACAAAATAAATCACTGTATTTCATGTTCATTCTGACAGCTGACTGATTTTTCCAGCAGTGATTGTGATAGTATTTTACTAATAATTTTCCCTGTTTAAAACTGGTACTTTGTAAGCTGTACAATACCCTTACTAGTCTTTGGCTCATAGTCACAATGGTGTCACAGAATCATAGAATTCTTGAAGTTGTCAGGGACCTCTGGAAATCATCTTGTCCGTTTTCCCTGTCAAAAGCAGGATCAACTACAGCAGACTGCTCAGGGTCGCGTCCAGGTGAGTTTTGGATATCTGTGAAGAAGGTTCCACAACGTCTCTGGGCAACTTGTTCCAAAGTTCAATCACCTTGAATGGGGGGGGGAGGGGCGAATAAGAAAAAGGTTTTTTCCTTATGTTTAGACAGAATTTCCTATATTTCAGTTTGTGTTCATTACCTCTTGTTCTTTCAATAAGCATCACTGGAAATAGTCTGGCTCCATCTTCTTTACTGCCTTCTATCAGGCACACACTGATAACATCCCTCCTGAGTCTATCACATTCCTGCTATCCTGAAAATAGGAGTCGCATTTCCTTTCTTCCAGACATCAGCAACATACCCTGGTTGCCATCTGTGAAAGATTGAGTTGCCTTGCTGTGACAATGGCCAGTTTCCTCAGCACTTGTCAATGCATCACATTGGGTCTCATGGACTTGTGTACATCCGAATTCTTTAAGTATTCCTGCTAATGAATGGCTCCAACTGCTATATTTCCTTTGACTGGTGATATGCCTGTTTATTCCTCCTTCTTGACATTCACATCCTTCACTAGATTCAACTCCAGATAGGCTTTGGCTTTCCTAATCTATCCATGTATGCTCACTCAAGAAGGGTGAGGTTCGAAGAGGTGATCTTTGAAAATCAACTAGCTCTTCTAGACCTCTCTTCTCTCCAGACCCGTCTTTAAGGGATTTTCCCAGTAGATCTCTGAAAAGACCAAAGTTTGCTGCTAGTGTCCACAGTTGTGATCCTGCAGCTTGTCTTGTTCCCTCCCCTCAGGATCCCGAACTCCACCATCCATGGTCACTGCTGGCAAGACTGCTTCCAATCTTCATGTGACTGCACAGTTCTTGTTTTTAAATATGATGTCCAGCAGAGCACCTCCTCTCATCAGCTCATCATCTGTGTCAGGAAGTTGTCACCAGTGCACTTCAGAAACTGCCTGGTTTGCTTTTACCCCGCTGTGTTTCCCTTCCAGCAGCTATTGGAGCAGTTAAAGTCCCAAAGGAGAACAATGGCCTGTGACAATGAAGCTTATTCCTATTGTCTGAAGACAACCTCATCGAATTCTTCCTGATCAGGCATCCTACAACAGACACCCACCACAACATCATCTTCATTGGTCTGCCTTCTAATCTTTACCCATAAACTTTCAGCTGACTCATCACTTATCCCCAGGCAGAGCTCCATGTATGCCCAGTGTTTTGTCATAACAAGGGCAACTTTTTTTCCTCACTTCCCTGGCTTGTTCTTCCTAAAGAGCACCTACTGCAGTACCCCAGTCACATGAGCTATCCCACCACATCTCTGTGATCCCAATGAGATCACAGCTCTGCAACTGCACATGAACCTCTAATTCCTCCTGTTTGTTCCCCAAGGTGTGCACATTAGTGTACAGGCATTTCAGAGAGACAACTACTTATGCTGATTTCCTAGGAAAGGTATGAGACCATTCCCCATAATACTGTCCCATAGGTACTTTCCTTATTTTCATAACTTTGCTGAGGTGGGCTTCCTTCAGCCCTGTTTTGTTGGCTGTGAGGTCTTTCTGCTTAAGAATGTCTAATGATTTTAGACTGTAAGTAAAATAGCATTGATCTAGCTTTGGGTACCAAAATCACTCTAGTTCCAACAGCACAGAACTTTTCTAATTTTGATTTAGTCTGTCTCATCACAGAATCAGTAATGATGTGGCCTGAAGAGCATTGGATGTGTGAATTTTCTTTCTCAATAGAAAGGGTTTCTAGAAAGTGTGGGTTTCTAGATAGAATCAACGGAAAAACTAGAATGTGCCATTAAAATGTAAAAGGCCAAGTTATCAAAATTAATGTGAAATAAAACTCAAATTTAATTTGAGATTTTTCACTATTTGAAACTGGTATCAAAAAATACAATTTAGAATGCCTCAAATGGAAAAGAAATTCATTTCAAAGGTGGTACTTCAGTGCAGTGGAACAAGGAGGCAAAAGATTTAAGAAAACCAATCAAATAAAACAAGGGAATCCTTTTCTTTTTTGTCATCTTTAGTGCCTGCAAGAAAAGGCATTACCATTTGGAAGAGATGGTTACTTGGAAGATATGTCCAGAGTTTAGGTGTATTTAGGATGACAGTGACTTATCACATAAGATATTCCGTGGGCAGCTTTACTTTGAGATTCTGTGGTTGATAAGGTAGAGCTGAAATTAATATGGCATTTGAGAAGTACCAGGCTGCACAAAGGATATATGATAATGCACGCTGAAAAAGCAAACATGTCCCCTCAGCAGTATTTCAGTGCATGACTAGTACTATAACTTATTTAATTTTCCTACTCAGTTTTTCAGGTGAGAGCAATTGCTTAGTTAATATATTCTGGGGTTCTGAATATAATATCTTACTAATATGTCCTGAATGACACCTGAAATATCTTTATTAACATACAGTATACTAGTATTTTCAACATATGAGAGCCACAAATATATAGATACACAATTTACCTCGTTTTCTAGACAGTTCTTTGTTGGTGAAGTATATCAGCTCTCATTAGCAAAAGATCTCGTTCATTCGAGTTTGAAAGTTCAACCTCTAATATTTCTTCAAACATCGTATAATAAGAATAGACCTCTTGTTCCTTATTCATATTCTATCACTTGGGGTTAGTTTATGAGGTTTGAATGCTACGAAGTGTAATTCTTCTAATTGCTCAGTCTGTGAAAAAAACATATTTAATGCTCTTCAGCTATAACTTTAGACACCTTTTCTATAATTTAAACAGATTTTATTTAATATGTGTTTTCTGGAGTGAAAATAAAAAGCAGATGTGTAGTTAGGAAAATTATGTTGTAAATCATAGAATGTTTTGGGTTGGAAGGGACATTTAAACATCACCTAGTCCAGCTTCCATGCAGTTATCAGGGACATCTTCACCTAGCTGAGGTTTCTCAGAGTCCCATTCAACCTGACCTTTTATGTTTCCATGGATGGGGCAGCTGTAACTTCTCTGGGCAACCTGTGCCAGTGTTTCACCACCCTCAGTGTAAGAAATTTCTTCCTGAGACCTAGTATAAATCTCTCCTCTTTTAGTTTAAAAATATCACTTTTTGTCCTGTTTCAACAGGCCCTGCTAAAAAAAAACTGTCTCCATCTCTCTTACTGGCTCCCTTTAAGTACTGAAAGGCTGCAATAATGGAGCCTTCTTTTCTCCAGGCTGAACAATCCCAGCTCTCTCAGTCTTTCTTAACAGGAGAGGTGTTCCAGCCCTCTGATCATGTTTGTGGCTCTCCTCTGGACACACTCCAACAGGTTTATGTCGTTCTTGTGCTAAGGACTCCAGAGCTGGACACAGTACTCCAACTGAGGTCTCACCAGAGTGAAGCAGAGGGGCAGAATCACCTCTCTTGACCTGCTGGCCATGCTTCTTTTGATGCAGCCCAGGATATGGTTGGCTTTCTGGATTGTGAATGTACATTGCTGGGTCATGTCCAGCTTTTTATCCACCAGCACCCACAAGTTCTTCTCCACAGGACTATTCTAAATCACCTCATTCCCCAGCCTGAATTGATACTGAGGATTGTCCTGACCCACCTGTAGGTCCTTACACTTGGCCTTGTTGAACCTCATGAGGTTTACACAGACCCATTTCTCCAGTTTGTCCAGGTCCCTCTAGATGACATGTCATGAAGCACATTCAGTTAGCCTATTTTCAAATATCAAATGATAGTAATTGACCTATGGCAAAAGAAAACATTTCTTCTGGACATGGCTTTCATTTTGTTTAATGGAAAGCAGTAAACAGTAGCTAGATATGAAACAAATGCTGATAGAAATGAGCAGCAAGGGATCAAAATTTGGTTTCATTGTTATTGTAAGTTCTGTTTAAGGCTTTTCAGTTCAATAGACCTGCTCTGAATTTGCAGTGTTGTAACTGAAATCTGAATTTATCCCTGGAAATCTGTCTATTCTCTGATGCTTTAAGCTGTGATCTAGAGATGCTTGTCTTTTAACTGAAACACAAGAAGCACAATTTAATTGCAATTTTATGCACAAAGAGCAATGATTTTCTTCCTGACTGACAGCTTCTAAATGGTTGTCACTTGTAAAGTACATAACTATCACTTTCAGGTAGTTTTGTTTGAGTTATGTGAGCACTGCAGTTTCTTGTGAAAGTTGTACAAAAAAAAATGTTATTTGCCTTAAAAGAGAAACAACATGTAGCTCTGTCATGGTGGGGAAAGGAACATCAAACAATGTCACACGGCCAAGTTCAATTTATTAAGTGAACCAAGTGAGGGATAGGTGATGCCAAGGAAGACTTTTCACATCACATCCACACATTGACTGTCACCTGAGGTTCACCCCAATTACTGATCCCAAGAGTCAGGACAGTCAAGCTCTGTAGAAGTTGATGCTCCCTCTAATGAGTTTCAGAGCCAAGTTCTGGGGTGGTGGCATGTTTCCGATTCAAGCAGAGTGCTCTGCTCCTATGACGAGTTGGACATCAGTGTTGCAATGCCCACTCAGTCTGCTTCTCTCATGCCAGTAGTCTTCCTAGCCAAATGTTTGCCCAGGTCACCAGCCTATCCGTGATGATATCATTGTGTACCTTTCCAGCCATTTCAGGTGGTATTCTCCTTTCCATTGCTTGTCCATACTCTGTATGAAGGCCCAATATGGTCAGTTCTTGTTGTCATGCAGGTGCCCTTTTCTTGCATTTTATCCAGCCAAGGCAAGACCATGCTATCCCCCTGGCAAAACTCAAAATATTCTGTCAGTGAGTCAAGAAGTCATAGGACTGAATATTGCAAAAGGAAATATGAATCAAGCCCGACACATGAGAATTGGGCAAAGTCATCATCTTCTAAGTTCTTCCTTTCACAGCATAGATGTCAAGGTGACAGTCACACCTTGACACACATTGGCAAGTATAAATAACAATGATGTGGACGACAAGGTGGAGTAGCAGACATCCTATTGTATACTTCCTTGACAAACAACTAATAAAGTTATTTATAGTTGGATTTCTTGGTCTGTGGTGCAAAGTTTCAGCATGCTTCAAGAACATGTCTGCATTTGTCTTGACACGCCACAATTAGTTCTGACCCAAACCAACTATCTTGCAGTGTTAAATATCTGAATTAAAACATGCATTATGACATAAATTAACCTTTGATAACTTCTGCTAGAATAAATTCCTCAGTTCCTCATGGAAAACCATAAATCTAATGCCTAACTTTCCTAATAGAAGTGCAACAGGAGTAGAAAAGATGGTAGCATCTTCCTTAACTACACAACAATAAGTTTTATTCCTGAAAATGGCTATGAAAAAGTGATGTCAGTTAATTATACAACAAAAATTATCACTGTGATAGAGTGACCTTTCCCTTGGAGTTGTTGTATGTATCTGAAGACACTGACATATTCTTGTATTTTTCTAAACAATGTGGTATTCTCTGGATGCCACTTAGATGTGAAGTATAAAAATCCAAGTATATTTTTCATATTTTTCTGGACCCAGTAGTCTTAGCTGCCAGTACAAATCTTTCTTATTCTTAATGGGAGAGCCAGCCAAACATGTTAGCCAAATATAGCCAACACATGGTAATTATAGAAAGTCTGTAAAGAAAATTAATTTCCAGTACTGTTTCATAGGTTAAACTACACTAGGTACTTTCAGATATCAGAGCACAAGATGTTTTACAATATAGAGAACAGAGGAGAATCACGAAATTTTATCTTTTTTTTTTCCGCTTTTTCTTTTATTTCTTGAAGCTTCTCATAGCATTGCTGTAAAATAGAGCTGTGTTTGCATAAAAAAAAAAAAAGGGAGAAAGAAAGTCTCTACAGTAAATATTCAGTATGTTGGATAATAAGCAGTTTAAGAAAAATTCAAAGAGTTCCATCATGCTTTCCAAATGTTATTCATGCCAATTATTTTGTTTTCTTTGGAAATAATATTTGATGTAAAAAAGGTGAGTAAATGAACATGTGTTCAGTGACAGAATTTCAAATTAATTATTTTTGTTATCTTCAAATTGCAACCAAAAATACGTTATAGCAGCACATTTTATTGAAGCCTGTATCCCCAACACCAGTCAGGTACATCAGTTAATGTACAGCTGGGAATGTGCTGTAATTCTGCAAAACAGAAGGATAACAAAACTATATTGTGAGCTGGTTATTTTAAAGAATAAAAGTTCATGTTGATATCGTGTGAAGAATTATAATTAGACCCTTCAACGCCTTTCTAGGGTTGCAAGGTGAAAAATAAAAATGAATGCAGGAAAACTCTTGATGCTTTCCACCTTCAAATTTTAACATTGAAAATATTTCCTTCTTTTTTTTTTTTCTTTGAAGTCTCTGAAAGAAATATAGAAAGAGAGACAAAATAGTAATTATGGGGAACTAGCAGAAAATGACATTTAAGGTATTTTTTTGTGTGTGTGCATTTTGTTGTTTGTTCAGGTTATATGGACATAGTTGTGAAATGACAGGGTAAATTAATGTCCTGGCACAGTGGATTGAAACCTGTGCAAGTAATTCTTCTGATGTGAACAATTGCTTTGGCTTTATTCAGTCAAATAATGAGCCTATTTTAAAACTCACTGAAGGAAATGGGAATCTTAGGGCTTCCAGCATTAGGCTAAAAACAATTGTTGCTGTGAAAAGGAAAGTCAAGAAAAATTACTTTTGTGTATTACAAATATGACTTTCATGGAAGTGTTTCTAGAACATTTCTTATCCTTCAGTGTCCTAAAAGTTTTAGTTCTTTGAGATTGTATGTTGACCAGAATGGGTTCCCGTTTTTATTACTTATCACATAGGACATCTACAGATAATCCAAAGAATAGAAGCTCACTTGCAGGTGTTGTAGATGTATGTGATACAGCCACTGTTTTAAAAAGGTCATTAAAAGGATAAGACAGGCAAAAGAAGTGATTAACTCAATTTGACATGTGAAGAACAGAAAACGCAAGTTGAAGCCAAAATTTCAGCCATGGTGCCAAACCGATACACTTTTTAATTTCCTGGTATCAAGTGCTGTGGAAAATTATATGCACATCTTTATTGTGTTTTGTATTTCCAGAGATTAAAATCCTTTCCCAAATGCTTAACTTTTCAAAGTTGCTAACTTGGATGGATCTGTCATCCCCAAGTCCAAAGATTTTGGGGTCTTGAATTTATGTTGAATATTTAAAGGAAATTAAATTGTTACACGTCTTGTGAGATGAACATCTACACAGCTGGCCCTCCCTGACACTTGTAGTGTGGATGGTCATGGTAGCAAAGTTCAGGTGTATCAGAATTGATCAATCTGTCAGGAAGAAGATTCAACTTTATATGGAACAGTTTTTAGGAGTAAAGGTCTGTAACTAGTCTGTTTTGTTCAAAAGTATTGGGACAAAAACCTGCCTTCCATTATATTAAGAATCTCAATCTGAATTTCCCTGAATGAAGTTTTCTGAAGCCTAAGAAAGGACGTGTGTTATGCAGCTGAGCTTGAAAACACTGCTGTGGTGAAAAAAATATCCCATGTTTTATTTTCAAATATCCTAATTAGGAAGTTTTTCAGTTTCTTCTAGACATGCATCTCCCGTTGCCTGTGCATTTTGTTCATTTCACACACTGGTGACCTGTAACCATATATAAAGAAGAAATGCCTCCAATCCTAAAGGATTAGGGAGTAGGTTTGGTTTCTTTTTAATTCATGAATGAGCAGGTCACTGCCCTGATGTTTGAGGAAAGAGGAATTGACTGAAAGAATCTAAGTAATATTATGATAGTGACTCTTTGTTCTCATTTACTGTGACAATTGTGACTCTTGACTTGTTTATCCTAGGGACCTGTTTGAGATTTGTGGTACTAATTACAGTGCACTTGGTTTTGATGGAGTTCTGGAACAGGCTATGTGATATAGTATGCAGTCAGTATGCTTTTGTGATGTGGCTTGGTTGTTGGTTTGGTTTTTAATTAATATTTAGAAGAGAATAATAATGTCCACGGTCAAAGTTAAAACTATTACACATATGACATGGTATGATATGATGAGTCAGTGTCAAGTTAAAGAATAACAGAAGCTCAATAAAAATTACAGTTCCATTCTTGTTTCCCTAGTCATTTTAGTATACTCTTGATTTTATAGTGCTAAGATATTAATAGATGTAGTCAGATTTCTTTTACTTTATAATTTCATCCCAAATTTAGAAGAAAGATAAGATAAATAGGATGGGGACAAGAAGTTTGTATCTTTAACTATACCTACTGAACATGCTTCAGGCAATGAAGGTTTATGACAACACTTTAAGAAGTGTTTATCTTTTGACCATTATAGCAACAGGAAACATAATGTAGGAATATGGATAAAATATAGCCAGAGTGAAACAGTGAAAAAGGTGGAATATAATGCAGGCTTCCATATCATTAATGTGCCTCACCACCACTTACCAGATTGATTTAGAAGATGTTTGGTTATTTTGGGCCCTATGTCTTTTTAATAAGTATGTACTAAAATATATATATATATATACATTTTTCTTGCAGACCATGAGTTGGCATTTTTTAATGTAACGTGCATGTAAAATACATAATCTGTGTTTGTCTGAAAAGATAAATGGCCTTGAAGCTTGAATTAAAATATTGGAGAATATTTGCTTTGTACTTGTAAGTGTTAAACTATAAAATGGTTCATGTTAGCCATCACTGAAAGAACTCAAAGATCCTGGGACACTCTTAGACAACACACTTGGGTCTCTCTTCGCTACCTGTGAATTTGCTCCTTCCTCCTGGTGGTCCAGTGAGGGCTGTAATGACTTAAGAGTTACAATCCATGTTGAATTACTGTATGAAAGTACTCCAAAGGGTTGTTTATCTGTTACTCCTCAAACACAAAGCATGAAAAATTCACCTCACCTCTGTAAGGAAAATATAGTCCTCTTGCTTTTAAGATTCCTGCAGACAAAGTTACTGCCTTTGTGACATCCTTTTTGAGAAGAGGGTATCAAAAGAAAAAGAAGCAATTATTCCAGTACATGGCACCAACCTGGCGTCAAAATCCAATCCACCAATAAGTATGACATGTGTCTTTTCCTAAAGATACAGTGATGCCATTGACATTACAGTATGGGGAGGCTAGGATATAAAGAAACTTAAATGGCTTCCTTAAAAATGAACCTGAAACTGTTTCTTCTTCTAAACTGTATCTCCTGCTGAGAAAAGGTAACTTCCTTCGTATGCCAAGCTAGTAGAAAATAATTTTTCTGTTCACAGGAGTTTTAAAGCTCTGTTTTTTACTTGATTGTAATGAAACTGCATGTGAATTGTTATTTTATATTTTGTTTTTACATAATGTAAGTAATATATTCTGACTTAGATCAGGAGAGTAAACTTGACTTATCCCTCAGCTTTGAAGGCTTCATATGAACTGAGCAAGCTTAGATTTCATCATTGTATTTTTCCCATTGTTAGTGGTCTTCTGATAAAATGAAAGCAAGTAAGTCTTGCAGTGCCACCTAGACAGGAACAGAGTTTCCCCAAAATAAATGTAAATGATGTTGTTGTAACTGTTGTTTTCTATTTTAATAGTACGTCATCAGAATAACGGTATGATGTTTACCTAACAGACACATAAATCACTATTCAGCAACAGCATATTATGGAACAGCTTGTAGATCCCAAAGCTGCTTTGTATGGAAAGTTCTTGCCCTTTTGTGTTGTTTGTTTTGGATAGAGTTCTCTGCTTACATCCAAGGATGGTATAAACATGCCTTTGATCACTGTGAATAAGAGATGCTCATGCTTGTGCAAGACATAATTAATGGTTTAGGTTTGTGTGAATACAAGCAGGAACAGGTGCTTGGAATAGAACTTCCCCTGCAGCATTCCAGGCAACATCAGGAAAAGCAGCAATATAGCCGTAGCACATTCCCTTAGTAGGATTTAAAGCCTCTGCCTTCCACTTTCTGGTCTAGTGCCCCTTTGAGCTCAAAACAAGCAAACAAAACCCCCTAGACAGTTAACAAGAATAGCCTCTGAGTCAGCAGGCCTCCTAAGTTACTACTTTACTGCAGCTTTGAAACAGAAAAAGACAAGACGCTCCATGAAACATTCTATTCCTTCAGCCACTCTAGTCAGAGAATAAAAGAAATCTGGATTTAGTCTAATACAGGCTGAAGGAAAGAAAGAGACAATGTCACTATTAGAATTCTCTAATTTCCCAGAAAATAAGAAAAACCTAAGACAGTCACAGTTAAGATAAAAAAATATATATATAATCAAAGGAAGCTAATGAGGAGATAAAGAAATATTTTGTAATCATGTTCACTAAAGAAATCTGGCCCTCTGACATCTCCCAGTGTCTCCTGAATTATAAGGGAGAGTCGAGGGACAGCTTCATAGAAGGAAAACTGTTCTGCGAATGTATTTATTGAAAAAATAAATACATTCCTGCACAGCAGAGGCTATTAGACAGGACGACATTTATCATGCTGTGATACTTTGTCTTTTCTACTGTAATTTTTGTTTGCTCCTTATATTTGGAGAGGAAAATTCCACCAATATTACAATATATTACAGTTTCTACCATTCTTGCAATTGTACTTGCTGAATGCACTGGAAGAGCATTTCTGAATAAATGAGAACTCCTAAATGAGTTAGATCAACATTTTGCTTTGGGGAAATGAATATAATAAGAGCAATAAAATAACCTCACATACACTTTGGGAGGCTTATAACAGCTGTATTCAGTTTTTATACAGCAGTGAAAAACAATCTTCTGTCCAACAACTTCCCCTATTGTCAGTCTTCAGTGATGACAGTTCGGCCAGCTGAAATCCTTTCTCTTCTTAGTGTCCCAATCTAGCTGTAGTTCCACTCCAGTCAGTTTACATAGGCTTCTGATTTTATGCAAAGAAAAAGAAGGAAAAACAGACAAGGATTTCATTGATATCAATCTCAAGATTCCCCTTGAAGATAATGATAGTCCCACAGAATATCAGGCAAGGACTGGAAAGGGCGGGTTTTGCACAGCTAGCATAAGCATCACAAAGGACCGTATCATTGCCTAATCAAGGAGTCAATATTTGTTTATTTCAAAATATCAAATACTTCTAAGGTTTGATCAAAATTCTTGCTTATGTTACAGCCCTTTGATCTCCGTTCTCTGGGGAAATCCTGTCTTCCACATTCAGGATTTTAACTATTTACACATAGTCTTTGTGCTTGAATACCAATAAACATGTCTTCAAAATAACAAACTGTTTACCACCCTATTGCAGAGAAAACTTTGTTATGTAAGTGGATATAAAAATCTACAGATTCGATCAGTAACTCCAATCTGTTCTTTGTGGCATCCCCAAAACACAGTCTGTACAGAGATGGGAAAAAGAGTGGAAAATTAATCAATAAGCCAGGAAAGATTATTTGCTGTTTCTTGCCTTTAATTCCAGCATAGTATAAATGGATGAATTTTATTTTACTATAAAATTCCTGCTTTTACCATAGTGATTATTAAGGTTTATTACCTGAGCCTTCCTGTTTGATAAAGCCAAAGTGAACAAGTTGTTTACTGCTGTTTATTCTGAATGCCTTGAAACCTTTTTAAACAATTTTTAATGAGAAACATGAAGCCTGTTCTATGCAATTTATCACTGATTTTGGTGATCACAGCCTTGGGTCACAGTGCATGTGATCATGGGCATCATATACGTACAAGCAGGTATGTGATGAAATAGAGAGCTATGTGATAAATTGTGCAACTGTGTGTCATGCTAATTTATTACACACCTTTGGCGGCTTCACCTGCCCTCTGCCCATTTCTTCTCTCCCAGGGCTTCCTCTGACACTTCAAACCTTGGAACAGCTTCACACAGCTGCCATTACAATAAAAAAAATAAACTTATTTTGGAGTGCTCCTTTCCTCTTTCACTGGAGGTAGGATTTCATCTCAAGTTTCACCCACCCAGGGTAGGGAGACAAGGATCAGCCCAGGGGCAGCTCGCTTAGATGTAAAAATGTCATGTCTCTAAATGTGGGTAACACACCAGTCCACAAGGTTAGAAACTGAAGTTTCAACCAGCAGGACAATTCCCAGCTTCCTAATGTATCCAGGAATATGCTTCTAACAGCTGGCACTACAGAGACATATGCGTTTCTAGCATGCTTATGGCTTAAAAAATAATTTAAAGAAGGCTAAAAGAACTACTAGAATGGTCAGCATTCTGCAGACAGGAAAATTAAAACTGTAATGTCAATCAATATATTTTGAAAATCCTCCCAGTTAATGTTTTGAAGGTTTTCTGTCACATGCAATAATACTAGATATAAGGAAGATGTTTTTTACGGGCATGGTGAGACCCTTGCCCAGGTTGCCCAGACATGTGGTGGATGCCCCAACCCTGGAAACCTCCAAGGTAATGTTGGACGTGGCTCTGAGCAACCTGATCTAGTTAAAGATGCCCCTGCTCTCTGACCTTTAAAGGTCCCTTCCAACCCCAACCATTCTATGATCTGTGGTTGTGCATTTCGTAGCTGTTAGGTACAAGATTTTGTTGGTAGTTAAAGAATGACCTGTGAAATGGATTTTTGATTTTGTAGTGAGGCAATTATACTGAACTTGGATGTGTGTTTGTATCACAGAAATCTGTATGTGTTTCTCCATAGGAAGTATGTGATTTATGTTAATAAATGAGTGTCAATTAACAGAATAAACATTATGGTAATGAAGAGATCATAACCACTCATATTTGTATAGAAGCAAATAGGCATTTGCCAGTGATTTTGCTTAAAATGTATGAGCAAATTAAGCTAGGGAACAAATCTTTCTTCCTTATCTGCAACCTTTTTTTCATGTAGCTCCCTGTATTTACTACTTTCTAATACTGTCTTTCTGACTCCCATTTGCAAAGGTAACAAGATCAGACTAGCTGTGTATGACATTTTCAAAACTTTTTTTTCACCAGCAAACCTTGTTTTAGTGTGGACATTATCCTGCCATTACTAAGTTTTTTTAAAGTATAGGAAGTGGCTTTGAGGAGTTTCTAAAAATCCTTGCCTATCCTGTCCATCTGAAGTTTGCTTTATTTTAAGTCATTATACTCCAAGAGACTTAATGTCTAGAGAGAGAATAAAATCATATAAATGATAAGCTAATAAATGATAAGGAACATACACTTTACATGGTAATAGACTGATTTGTGTGGATAAAATCTTTTTGCAATGTACTTAGCACCACCCTAATAAAAACCAATTCTTTCTTGCTCTGTGAACATTTTCCTAAACTCTTTTTTTTTGAGCTATTGGATGGACAATGATCTTTCTATGAAGTGTAACAGCTTGTCAGAACAAAAAGTGTATGTATTTTCCATTTCTCATGTCCATGCCTTTATCTGTATCCCCAGAAGCACATACTGTCTAAAAATGAGCCGAGTTAAAAATACTGATACTTACTTTTTTACTTTGCCTAATTTTTGTGATTTTAATTGTTAAATATTAATGTAATGTTAAAACATAATAACACATGTACACATACACTACAGCAGATGTCAACAGAGCAAGTGTTACTTCTGACTGTCTATAGAAATTCCATATGTTAAAAAAAAAAAAGAGAATCAAATTTTGTGACTTTCCTTCCCATATCAAGGATTCTTTGTTGTACTCCATGGCCAGTCCCACATAAATAAGAAGCTAAAAGCAACTGCAGCTGGATGGAACTTCCAGATGAATAGCTCATGTGGTTTCCAGAGTCTTGTGTATGTCTCTGGTTCTTGCCTGTAGAATTTTTTTAATCCTTTAAACCATTAAAAAAACCCAAACCAACAAAACACCAGCATTAGATGGAAACCTTGTTTATTATTTAAAATAGTTTTGTAGTAAGTCTTAATAAAAAACAAAATTCCTTTTGACATAAATAGGATGCTTGCAGACCTGACACAAAAAGAATTTGGAGGAATAACAATATTAATCATGCCATGTGCAGACAGGATTGCAGTGGATGAATTGTAATGTGTCCTGAAGTTTGTCTGGTAAATAATTAAAAAGAAAAGTTATACTAACAATAAGCTGAAAAATCAAGAAGTTATAACCTCTATCTCCATGGACCTGACTGTACAGTGACCTTCACAATTGTAACTGAAATCAAAATGTCTTCTAGGTTTGTTTTATCCACATGCAATAGCTTTTGCGGTAGTAATGTAGACACACTTTTGTATACTTTCTAAATAAAGAAATATGTGAAGAATACAATTAGTTGACTTTGACCAAGAAACTCAGAGTTGAGGCCACCAGCAAATACTTAAGTCCTGACTTTGTCTATTATACTCTTGTTTAAGTAGGATGCTGTGATGGAGCTTATGGGCTTCAGGATAGGACCCATGGGCTAAGGTTGCATGTCTTATTGAGTCCACCAGTCAGGAAAATATATACATTGTAAGTGAACTAGAAAAAGATCTCACGGGATTTAATTTTAGGGGTTTAAAATGCACGACTTTCATGTTATTTCAAATGCATCAGTTATTAGTGTTTAATCTAAAAGGAATAAAGGATGATGTACAATCAACAATATATTGAAAAATAATGGACTTCCTTAGCTTGTCATTATGCAGGATCCATTATCAGCAGAAACTGTGCACCTCTGTATTCAGGGGCATTCACAATCCAAAACTGTGTTTTTGAGTTTCTCTATAGTAATATTTTGTGGTGTTCAGACACACTTACTTCGCTCTATTTCATGAAAGACAGAGAGAGAGTTTACCTTATGGTAACCCAAAGGATATATAACTGCAGAAGCTCAATAATTATTGAAAAGCTTTTAATTTATTATAAGCTCTTGTTTATTATATGAAAACTGTACATAGAGTTTTAAGTACTTTTCAGTGCTGTAAACTTTGGCAATAAGTTTAATATAATTTGGGGTATCATGAAACACTAGAATCAAGATTATTTTAGGAGTGCTGGAAAATGAGAGCGTTGGAAGGGTAAAATCAAAAGAAGGTCAGTTGTAATTTCAGTTTCTTAAGATCTGACTTAGGCTTACAGCTCCTATTATTATTATTATTGTTATTATTATTATTATTATTATCTGTGAAGTTGAATCCAGTGTCATCTCATTTACTGTGCACAATACTGCAAAAATGCTCTGATAACCCTGCTTATTTAGTCTTTGCTTTATTATTTTTATTTTAATCCTGTGAAAGTAGAAAGAAATCAAGTGAGCTTTCTTAATGGTGTTGTTGCACATCCATTTGCTGTCCCAAGCAATCCAGAAATAGTGCTGTAAAAATGCACATTATGTTTAATAAAGATTAATGCAAAGTTATGTATCCCTGTGCTAAAATATTAACTAGAGCAAAACTGAAGGACACAACATCTAGTGAATGGACTCTGAATTGCATCTTAAATTAATGATAGTTCTTGTCTCAAATGCACTTTGCGGTATAAAACAGCAATGATGGTACATTAACTTTGAAGGGAGTAGGATGAAGGTTCTGAAACAGTGTGAAATGTTTAATTGCACATGTATCAAAAGCAAATTTAACCACAGGCCCTGAAGAAATAGTTGGCAGTTTGAACTGTCACTTTTCAAAATCCTTGTCAAAGGATTATAGCCATACATCCTTATAGGCAAGAAACAGGTTAAACTGCTTGAAATGAAGAAACACCTGTGAAAAAAACACAGGTTTTATTATTGGAAATGGAAGTCATTTGGGTTTGGTTTTTTTCTTTCTAAATCTCTCTAAAGGGAAAAACCCCAACTCTTGTGTAAGGATGTGGATAAAATTTTAGTTGAAATAACTTGAAAACTGACCTAGGCACATCTATGAAAGGAATTTATACTGTATGATACTATCAAAATAAACAAAATATCAATTTGTAAAGGTAATGGACTATTATTTTAGAAAAGACTCAAATTCACTTCGGTTGGTATACCAAAAATCATTGGTATTGCTTTTGTACATAGGCTGACTTTGCATGAGATTTACAGGTATGAATTTTTGGTTTTGAAAATTTACACATGGAGAAAGTGGCATGCATAGATTTACAAAAGAGTTTTAAAAATAATCTATTCCCTTTTAGTGTATTTCAGCTTTCTGGGAGGTTTAGAGCCACAGATAAATATTCCCAGTGTAAGAAGCAAAGATCTCAAGTAAGGTAAAGTTACTGAAAGACAACTGTCTCCCTGTCCGTGCCTCAGCTGCTTCATTGTAATCTCTTCAGACCAACTCAGGTTTTGTCTTATTGACAGAAATAACCAGCTTTTAACATTGAATGATGGAATTCAGTGGTGAGATGGTGATTCAGAGGTGAGATGATCATCAGGATGATGATGCAATATTTTCCAGTGTGAAATTCAAAAAAATCAGTGATGCTTTCCAATGACGTGCATAATTCCTATGAAACTGCTCTGAAAAGCTTACATTTAAAACTTTAAAATAAGATTTCCATATTGGAGGAGGCCCAATCTCAGTTTAGAAACTTGCATATCATAGATAAGTATTTAATTAGGGATTAGGATGCCGTAACAACAGGAATTGGGGAACAATGTAAAGTCTCTTTCCAGAATGTAGGAGTTGTGAGAAGTGCAGAATTCAGTGAAATATTTAATTTTTAATCTTTGCATGATACACAAAATATTTCTGAGGTTGAAAACTTACCCTTATGGCAAATAAATGTTGGATTCTCCATGTTGAAACTGCAGATTATTAAGAAATGAGTTAAATTCTTGAAGAATGCAGGATGGAGTCCACAGGCTGGAGTTCTGTTGCTTTTGCTATCATGGACTATGTCACATGCCAGATATGTACATCTTCCTCAAGTATCTTAATGATACACTCAGTGTATATATGACAAATGTAAAGAATGACTACATGATTGGCATTTCAGCAAAACCCTCTGAATTCAGGAGATGTTGAGAAAAAAAAAGCTGTGCAATTGAGGCAACCATCACTTTGCTTTTCCATATGAAGAAGAAAATTGGTAATCAGGTTCTGAAATAAACATCGCAGCTTCTCACGCTCCTTAAAGACTGTTAGCATTTAAGAGACCTCTGGAATGAATATTCTATCCTATAAGAAATGTATTTTATCTGCAGCACTCCTTTTCCTTCTCATGGTTTCTATTAGCCTCTATATGGTATTGAGTACCCTGTTTGTGTTGGCTTTGCATGGTGTTGAAGGCACTCTCAATTCCCAATCACACTTTGCACAATGCGCATTTTATAGTCACATCTCAGTGCTACACACAGCAACAGGAAAATTCAAACTATTATTTTCTTTTGTAGCTGCTCTGAACCTGGAGCAGACACATGAAGCAGTTGTAGCTCTTGCTAATAGGCCAGCTGTAACATAGATACAGTGAGACTCAGAGTAATATGCTTAATTACTATATACTATACTACTTAACGTCCTTACAACATCCAAATTTGAAGGAAAAAAAGTAAAATTAACGAATTATTTAGGTCTGGTGTGCCCTATTAGTTTCTCAGTATAGGTCAGGCAGGACTGGCTAACTGTGATAAATGCACTTCAGCTGCTGTCAATCTAGCTAGATAGTTTTATGATAAATCAACTTTTTTTAATTAGACTTTCACTCTTTAATACCAGCTATTCTAGCATCAGTTCTCATCACTGGCCCTTGCTGTATTCAGATATTTCTGTTTCTGGCTGAATTTAAGATTTAAAAAAGAGGCACAATGGTAGTAAGCGGTTCTGCTGATAGCAATCATGATATCATCAGAGCAAATGATATTTCTGGTGAATATATGCTCTGAAGTAAAGCCTTATGACCCCGTCCTGCTTTTGCAGCAGGTCCCTTTCAGAGAGAAGGGGTTGCTGCTGATCTGAGATTCAAACAATACTAAAGAGAGGCTTCAAACCAAGTAGACAGGGGAGTACTGGTTTTTCACTCCACATTGTCACTGGAAAGACAAAACAAGAGCTGCAAGTAGCAGTGGAACTGCTGTGAGAAGCAGCTAGACAAGTAAGAGCTGCCCAACATTGCAAGTAGCACCTCTAATAGCTTCACCCGATACCTGCTAGGGAATGCAAATAGACAGTTAAGAGGTAGGTAAAGAGGGAACAGGCTAAACAGGCACAGGATTGAATCTGAGAAGGGAGACCAATACTAGCCACAGAAATCAAGGAATTGATGTGGGCTGAGAGACTGTTGTGGCCAGCAAGTCTTGTTTCTTAAGTGCTACATCTGTTTACTGTTAGCTTTCACACTACCTTTGGCATTTGTTATGATTTTCCTTTGAGCAAAAGCCTCCTCCTGTCTTTATTGTTACCAACAAGGATGGAAAGATAATTAGATTTTAAAGGCCATTCCTTTTTGAAAGGAACCTAGTTGTGTCACTGTCTCAGCTAAAGGTGCTGTCAGGCTCTCCTGCTGCGTGCACAAGCAGGTACTGTTAATGTAACAGTAGTATATTTACTTATACACACACACATATAGAGATATATATATATTCTGGGATGACTTAATTGTCAGGGCTCAGGCAAAGTTGTTAGCATTTGCTGTTTTGTCCTTGGTATCTTTGTTGAGTCTGGCAACAGGATCTCTAGCTAGAGCCAGTTTTAGTAAGAATCTCTTTTAATCTTTCTGTAATAGGGAAAGGATAAACACTGACAAAAGAGTACAACAGTATGTGTGAAATTAATTGCTAATTCTGTGATTTGGATACAAGTCAGAAAATTGGTCAATACCTCTGGTGCTGTTTGTTTTCCTGGTTCATATCTGTGTGCCTGCAGATGGACTGTTTTTCAAAGCTGCGTTTTTAAACCTGCTCTAAGTCTGCCTTCTGTAGGATGCTACAGCCCTTTTCTGTTCAATTCAGGTGTGGCTACTGCTGAAGACAAGCCCTTGTTCCTTGTTCTGGTTGGTCTTGCTTTGTCCTCTCAGTCTTAAGTATGGAAGTCTTAAAATATGTGGCTTTCTTTGTAAAGGGAAAGCATAATTCTTTATTGGTTTAGTAGTTATGTCATCGTTTCATTGCTAACAAAAATGCATGCACGCTTCTGCAGAAGGTAAGATGCTAAATGTGAACACACAGCTATTTTTGGTTTTCGTGTGTGTGTTTTATTGAGATACCTCCTCTTGTTTTGGTGCTATTTTGACTACTATACATGTAAAAGTACCATACAGCAAATAAGTTGCTTGTGAGTTATAGTTCAGCTCAGAAAAAAAGAACAAAAATTGACTTGTTATACTGGTTGTTCAGAACCAATTAAGTATCTTGTGAGTTTTATCTTTCTTGTGAGTTAATCATGTATTTTTTGGTAACTTGTATCATCAGGTTTTGACATTAGCTAGCACAGTTATTAGTCATCTCTATAGAAATGTTTGGATTGGTCTTAAAAAAGCTTTTGGCCCTTCAATATTTGATAAGCAGGTAGAGTTATGAAATGAAGACATGTGAAATAAGTCACTTTTCAGTCACTTTACTCTTATTCTATCATCATACAAGTAATAATGTTCTTGGTAGTTATTTCAAAGAGAAGCTTAAACTTCCTACAAGGAAGGTAAGTTAAGCATGTGCTTCAAAGAGTATTGAAGTCTTATTTCATTTAAGACTTATCTTGAATCACGATTAGAACACATATGATTAGAGAAGAATGGTAAAGAACAAAAGTTATTCTTCCAGCTGGTATTTTGTCCCTTATTACGTACAGCAGCACATGAATTTTGTTTTATTTTTTTAAAGGTACAAATTAGTTTGATTTTTTTTTTTTATTTACTTATAGTTCTATTCCTCCCAAGTGAGCATAATACTCTGCAGGACTGGGTTTATTGTCACTGTAAGTTTCTAATTTAATCACATAATAAATTTATACCTAGAGTTGTTAAAATACAACAAATTTAGAAACACACTTTTGCCTTGAATATTCTATTAAACTTGTCTCCTGGCTTTATTGCTTAAAAATATCTTTCAAGCAGACAGTTGAAAATGAACTCATCCTTTTTATTTTCATTTAGAGTTAAAAATATGTATTCTGTCTCTGAGTAGAGTCTTACTTCAGCAGCTCCCAGTGATAGGCTAATACTCTGAAACAGATCATATACTTGAAAATGTCAACCATAATGTTAAAAAAAGAAAACTCAAAAAAGAGAAAGTGGACCAGAGGTGCTATGAGGAGTCTTATGCTCTCCAGGTTCTTCAACAGCAGCCAGACCTGAGGTAGGAGCATCACACTGCTCTCGGGAGTCTGTTCTGTGTCACTTAGCTGCCATTCATCAATCATAAACCTCCAGATAAACAGCATAATGTTAGTTCTTTTTGCCAGTCTAAGATAACAGTTTTTTATTACTGGAACTCTGCTGGAATGCTTTTCCTTCCTTTTTCCTTAACAGTCTGAAATATTAGAGGATCTAGTCTAAAACTTATTAAAGTTTTGCAGCAGGGGATACCACCTGTGTGTTCCTGCTTCTTCTGGTAAAGCCTTTTTCACTCAGTTGTTCAAAAATGCACAGTGTATTTTTCCTGTCTCATTGCTTGTCAGTCAGACAAAAGGGATTAGTAAATGGTAACTTCTGCCATCAAAATTGGAATATAAATCTCACATTGATTGTTAAAGCAAGTTTTGTCAAATCTGTATTTTGAGTAGCAGTGATTTATTTTTTTTGTTGTTGATAATTAAACCTGCAGTAATACATGAAAATGCTTCAAAGAACTGTGTTAAAACCTCATCTAACTTTGCAGTAAATGACTTCGTTATCTGGTATTAGAAGAAAGTCTGTATTCTGGGAAATAACTGTGATTCCTTGATCCAGCTGGACTGTATTGTGCATGTGAAAAGGTGGTTTGCCAGACAATTTGAGAAGTGGGAAGCCTTGGGGAAGCTGTGCTTTCTGGTGTGCATGACTTTTTTTACATAACAGTATATTGTGTCATACCCTGTTTGCCTTTGGAACAAAATCACCCTGCTTTTGCAAAAGGAACTGTAAGAGATGGACTCTTACAAAGCCCAAATCCATTTATAATCTAAATGTGTGCTTAAAACAGCTTAGGAGGTCTAAAATCTTGGCCACAGTGTGACACTTCAGCTTTATATCTCTTGAGGACAGATGGTCAGTCAACTGACCTGAACTGAAACTGCAGGTTTGGGGTTAGACAGGAAGGAAGTTAATCACCAACAGTTCTTTTTGGAGAAAGGAGGATAATATCTGCCTTTAGTAGTAACAATTGGGAGATGTAAGTAAAAGTTGACATGATGAGGGTATATTGTTTACCCATTAAAATATTGAAATGTAGAATTGTTTAGGTAACATGCAACACTTTTCTTCTTGCTACTAGTACAACTATCTGAATAGTATTAATCAAATATTGCTTTAAAAATTCTTAACTTTCAAAAGCAAACACACACACACACAAAAAACCCCAAACCCAAAACCAGAAAACAAAACCCCACAAATTTTTATAAAGCAAACATGAAATTATATTGCACAAATGCTTTACTGTTTGTCAGTGTAGTTTACATGACTTACTTTGAATTTATTTCAGAAAGCATAATGCTTTACTTTCAACAACCTTGGATTCATATGAGGTCTTTCAGATTTTTGAGAGAGTCTTTTTAAGCCTAACTTGACTTGTCTGATAGCAATGCTATATGTCTGCAATGTTGTCATCTTAATCATCTAAATCTATGTTTGAGAACTGCATTTAAATGAGTCTTTCCTCAGTAAGATAATTCTTGTGTTTGGTACCGAGTGAATATATGAACAGGCAGAGAAGATGTATAATGGTTTTGTTGTTGTAGGTATTGACGTAATGTAAATTTTATTTTCTTTCAAGTTTTTGTTATCTACAGTTCGTGAGACTATAAAAATTGTTCTAAATGACCTCAGTAGTTTATAGTGCACCAGTGTCATGCTTTTCTGACTCAAGATTCAGCCCAGATTGAGGATAGGGTGGAATTTGCAGAGAGAGATTTTAAAAATATTGTATTGTTAAGCTTACTGAAATTCATTCTTGCAAGTATAAAATCTTTCCCTACCTCCAACACACACACACACACACGCACACACACAAAACCAGAATACATGCTAGTAAGCAAAACAAACAAGAATTTAACAGAATAACTAGCTGTGCTTTATCCCTTTCAAACCAAAGCTTTGAATTGGCTTGCTAAACTTTTTTTTTTGGGGTTGTGTTCAGAAAATTGAAATTAAGTTTTGGTCTGCATGAGGGTTTTTTCTTCAAATAGTGTCATTTTTAGTTCCTCTTCTTTATAGGAGGACAATTGCACTAAGCCGAAGACACGTTAGGAACTGCCACTCAATAATTGCTGTAAAACTAGCAGAAAACTGTTTGACTAAGTTTATGTTAAAAACCAGAGTGCACAAGTGAAATATCTAAAACTCTGTGAGAAAACAGTAATTTGTGTAATTAATAATTCTTGCATACAGATATGGTTTGGATTCATATGCGGTAGTGTAGACAGTAGAATGTTCAGTAGATGCTTTTTTTTTTTCATCTATCTCCTCTATTTATTTTGTTTCTAATGGAGCAAATGTTTCCTACACTGTACCTGGCAAGTAATATTCGGAAGGCTAACTACTCCTATCAAGTTAGGGAAACAAAATGCTTTTAGTAATTTTACAGTATGTGCACATAACCTGCTTTTGTTAATTGGGGACGGGAAAGGTAATCAGAATTCAAATTCGCTGAAAGTCACTGTTGGGACTGGTACTTAAAAGCGCTAAAACTTCCATATGTATACACTGTTCTGCCTCTAAAATGGTTCGCAAGTTTAATCACCAACTAGAATTGATTTTGCAGCTCAAATGGGACCAACACGTGGCTGCAGCCTCTTGTCAGATCTTCCTGTGAACGAAGCCACAGTAGGTTTTAACAGAGTGGAAAATACCTGAATGTGCCTGAAGTCTCAGAGTTGTTTATGTCCTAAGGACACTGACTTTTCCATAAGTGCAAACAATTCAAACAGTTTAGTTGTAAATAAGCAGACATGGTTAGCTCAGTTCCTCAGTCTTTGTGATATGTGGCAATAATAAAGTTGTCAGATGCATTGATCTGACTATAGCAACGGAGTAGATGTCCTGTAACATGGAAAAACATGTTTGTTTAATGTACTTACTATTTTTTTAAAAAGATGGACCTAATTGATACAGCCTTTCAGGAAAGGACATCTTACTTGAGATATGTTAAACTTTGTTGGCTAAAGCCAATGAGCTTTAGTCCACTTAAAGTCATTATTAATTGTTCCTTGAGTAGTTTACAGAAAGAGTTGGAGGCATAAACAGAATCATTTTTCAGTGGCCTATTAGCAGTTGGATTGTCTAACATTCTTTTCTTCATCCAAAAGAGGATATTATTTGGGCAAGCCCTGATAAATCAATAACTTAATGCAGTTAGTTACACTTATTTAGTGCAGTTAATATTAAGAGCTTGTAGGAGTTTCTTAGTATTTACTTCTTTATTCCCCCATCAGCCATTAAAGAACATTCTCATTTTCCACATGAAAGCCTCAGGAGCAATTTCACAGCACAGACCCAACAAACTGAACATCACAAGATTAACTGACTATACTACCTTGCATTACTAGTTTGGTTCTGCCTGTAGGATTAAAATTTGCACTACCCTTCTGAACAACCAAAACCAATTTAACTGCATCCCAAATGCTTCATAGAGAAAGTCTGTTCAATTTCTTCCTTTCCTAGACTGCATGTTTAAAGTAATTTCTCCTAAATTAAATGTCATTTGGTTGTATTAGAATAATCAGGACAACCAGATTTTAATAATCAAAGTTATTTTAGCGTAAAACTGTTGAGATGGGTTTAAAAACCAACAAAACAGCAACAAAGCAAACAAACAAAAAAATCAAAACAAAAAAACCAACACGCGCACACAAAAAAACCCCAAACAACAAAAACTTGCAAACTCTCAAGGCACAGAGAATGGAGGTAGTAGCATTCTAAACACATAATCATATCCAAATATCCTACATTTTTTCAGCTCTGCTAAAATACAAACTGGCCAAACTGTGGTTCATTTTTTAGGCCTAGACCCAAGAAGACCTTTTAGTTTTAACAAAACTTATTTTCAATGTAATAAAATGCTATAAATGTCAACCATGTATGAAAGTATTGAAAAACACATGGACAGGCTTTGTGTGTTATTGAAAGTGTGACAGCTTTCATCAGATGGTCCAGATAATTAGAAAGTATTTTTTCTTCTAGAGAATCTTTTTATATTTAGTCCAACTGATCAAAGATAGAGAAGTTATTCAACTTCATTTCATGAAACAACAGCCTGACTCATAATTACCTTTTTAAAATACTTTTCGTTATGTCCCTGTTTCTTAGTCCTACTCTTTGTGTGGAGCAAATGGTTTTAAATACAATATTGCACTAATTTAAAATCATATTTTGCTATTTGAGTTGTGCTGAAGAGTTATGTTCTCTAATGCCTGTTTTATTGGTTCCCAGATATTTCCATAAATTTATTGATCTCCTTCTAAAATGGCACAGTTTTCTAACCTGTGTACCAAGGTTTCTTTTCTTTTAGTTAACAATTGTGACTTTTAACATCACATTAGTATTTTTGTTTCTGCTGTGCTACTTTGATATTGTCAGGAATCGGTTCAAAAGAATGTTATGAAGTCTTCATTAGGGAACTGTGATACTGAGACTCTGGGAATTCAGCCAGAGGGAATCAATTGGTGGAATATTGAAAGAGGAAAAATTCACTGCCTTGTTTAAATTTGCATACACCAGAGCAGACTGCTGAGCTGTACAACCAGAGAGACTGGGTCTAGACTTGGTAGCTGTGTTCATTCAATCCTCTCTCTTATATATCATAGAATAATTTCATCTGGAAGAGACCTTCAAGATCGTCAAGTCCAACCTTATTCCTAGCCCCATCAAAAACCACTAAACCATGTCCCTAAGCACAACATCTAACCTCCTCTTAAACGCTTCCAGAAATGGTGACTCCACCACCTCCCTGGGCAGGCCATTCCAGTGCCTGACAACCCTTTCTGTAAAGAAATGCTTCCTAATATTAAGCCCAAACCTCCCCTGCTTCAGCTTCAGGCCATTTCCTCTTGTTCTGCCACTTTTCACCAGGGAGAACAGACCAACTCCTGCCTTGCTGCAACTTCCCTTCAGGTAGTTGGAGGGGGCAATAAGTTCTCCCCTCAGCCTTCTTTTCTCAGGGCTAAACAGCCCCAGATCCCTCATCCTCTCCTCATAAGACACATGCTCTAAACCCTTTACTAGTTTTGTAGCCTGCCTCTGTACCATCTCCAGCACCTCAACGTCCTTCTTGTAGAGAGAGGCCCAAACCTGGACACAGTATTTGAGGTGCAGCCTCACCAAAGCTGAGTACAGAGGAATGATCACCTTCCTGCTCCTGCTGACCACACTATTCCTGATCCAGGCCAGGATGCCATTGACTTTCTTGGCCACACTGTTCGTTCATGTTCAGGTGGCTGTCATTCAAGGTCCTTCTCTGCCTGGCAGCTTTCCAGACACTCCTCCCCAAGCCTGGAGCGCTGCTGGGGGTTGTTGTGGCCCAAGGGCAGGACCTGGCATTTGACCCTATTGAAATTTGTTAAATTGGCCTTGGCCCAGCAATCCAGCCTATCTAGATCCATTTGTAGAGCTTCCCTACCCTCAAGCAGATCAACACTTCCACCCAGCTTGGTGTCATCTGCAAACTTACTAAGAGTGCACTCTGTCCCCTCATTCAAATCATTGATGAAGACATTACATAGAAGTGGCCCCAGTACTGAGCCCTGGGGGACACCACTCATGACTGGCAGCCAACTGGATTTAACTCCATTGACCACAACTCTTTGGACTCATCCATCTAACTAGTTTTTCACCCAGGAAAGTGTATGCTCATCCAAGACAAGAGCAGTCAATTTCTCTAATAGAACACTGAGGGAAACAGGGTCAAATGCCTTTACTAAAGTACACATATACACAACAGACATCTGTACTCCTGTCCTGATTGATGATGTTGGTTTCTGCTCCAGTGCCACTTTCTTCTTTATCCCTTTCACAGAATAGGGATAAAGCTGTCTTCAAAGTCTCCCCAGTGTTGTCATGGACAATGGAAGAGACTGAGGTAGGCTGTTTTGTCCTTTTCTTGACCTTTGTTGAGAGTACTGTTACTGTCTCAGCAAGGTACTAAAGGGAGAGAGAAGTGAGTGTATGGGTTTCCAGAAGAGGTTCAAGTAGCTTAAGGGGCTTTCTCAAGTGATGGTGTCTTCTAAAAAAAAAAGGAGAGGATCTCAATTGCTGCATTTCATTTACTTCTCCCAGTTGACTCATGTTGTTTAAACATAGTGAGAGATCCTAGTACCTAGTAATGCCTTTCATTCAAGGATAAGCAGACTATGAAAAGAAATTGGGATAGCAGCCACAGATGGCCAATTTTTACCAAAGCTGTGTTTAAAAAATTGAGTGGTATTACAAAACTTGAAGTTATTTGTGTGTGCCCTACTCTGCTATAATTCCTGTGAAAATCAAATGTTGCTATTTTTCCATGTTACATCTATCCAACCACAGGACAATAAACACATGACTCAACCATTCCTGAGTTGATTCTGGAATCTCATCTTCCTCTACTCAAACACATACATCACTGACTGACTAGAGTACGTGCAAAGGCCTCCCAGAGAAAGGGCTACTGTGTAACCTGAACTCCCTCTCAAATATCCCATGAAAACACTGTTTCATAGTGCTGCTACTTATTTGGTTCAGTTGTTACTGAAGTTTTCTGTTCCTTGTGATTCATATTTATGGTTTTGCAAGCAGTCGTAACACACATGGGTAAAGACTTAGCCAATTATCAGTATTTAAACAAATAAAAAGTCCTCTTCACAGAGAAGTAATAATGAATCACACTCACCAATAACAGTTTAGATGTAGCCAAAGGTCTTTAAGATTAAAAAACAATTATAAAAATCTCCATTCTGATTCTATTCCAAGCTAGGTTTATATCTGTTTCTGAATCAGATATTTCATAGGTATTTTTAAAATAAAACTATGTGAAACAATTTTGTTAGATTTTTTTCTTTATAAGCTACTCTTGCTAAAGGTGAATCCTGAAAATTGTAACTCTAATGTGATTGTTTTACGAGGATAACTCATATGGGAATAGATTTTTCGGATCTACTCCTTGATACCTGATTGTCAGATGCCAGATAGAACTACACAGAATAACAGAAGAAGTGAACATTTTTGAGCAATAGTTTGGCATGCAGATCATTTGCTTTACCTAAAAATAAAATGTGGAATCATGTTAATTTTATATATATATGTTAGTCATTACATCTTGGTTTTAATTACAATACTTTGAACTGCTACATGAGTGCTGTCCAGGAGGGCTGCAAATCTGGCTGCCTAGCAGCTATATTACAGATTTAATTAACACACATTGAGAACTGCTGCAAATCAGCTGTGCAACCATTCCCTTTCTATTGATGATGACAACCTTATGGAGGCCAAGCTGCAAATCCTCCTCAGACTACAGTGCAGTAACCATTATTCTATTGATCAGCTTTTTCTCAGATGTTATGTGGCAAAAATGTGGTAATCAGGATGATAGGCTTAAAAGATGTAAGCTATTCACAGAGCTATTGAGGAAAAAGAGGCTACAGGCATTTAGTGTCACTCACTGCATCTTTTGAAAGAAAATACAGTCTTTTGAATAAAGTGGAATGCCAGAAACAAAAATGTGGCCAATCATAAAAGCATCGTAAAAGATCTGAGTTTAAAGCAAAGTGCAGTAGAAAATAAGTACTGAAAACAACCATCTAGGAAAATTCAGCATTTGTAGAGATGGCAAGAACAGATGTTTACTGCTTCTCGTCTCTGTATGGGAATGGTGGCCTCATACTGTTTTCTTGCACAATTGTTAATGGCATCACAAAAACGGAGAGACGGGAAAAAAAAGTGCAAAACAAAAGGGAAATTTTACTGAACAGTGTTAAGACAATTAAAATGGTGTTTAGAATAATACTAAGGAAAAAGTGCCTCACTGCTTTACCATAGGAGGAAGATGCAAAAATATTTGACCTTATAATATTTCGACCTTAGAATATTTCAATTCTACTCTGTTCAGATTAATAAATATTCCCATGGATGAACAGCTGAGAACCAGAACTGCTCCCCTAGGCTAATATGCTAGAGCTACATCAGCATGGAAGAATTGAGTTAATAGTAATGCCACGCTTGGGAAAACACACACTTTGACTCATGTATTTTGAATTATTGTTAGGAAGTATTTGAGAAAGGCATAGAAATTGATGAAACTAAACATGCAACCACTGACATAAAGACAATTAGCAGGTGTGCTGCAATTATATTATAAATTGTACGAAAGGGCAATTCTAATTAACAACTCTGAAGGACGTGAAACAAATTATTTGTAGGATATTTGCAGAAATCCACAATTAAATACAAACAAATGAATCTAAGAAATCATGTAGTGTACCAAACAATGAAGAAAGAGGAGCTTTAAATAAGGAGCATCTGGTTTGCTAAATACTAAGAGCTTTGACAGTTACTGTAGATAATTCCCCAAAGACCCTTAGCAAATTGTACAGCTGAGGAAAAGTATTAATATAAAGGGTACTAATGCTCATCAACTTTATGAGAACAGCGTTTAAAAGAGAGTCTTGTAATTTATTAACTCTTATGCTGTAAAATATTGTGATATACCTAGCCTTCAAAAGAAGTGCCATTCCAGTGAATCCAGTGGGCCTTGTTAAAATAACATGCTGTGATAAAATCACACCAGCCACAAAAATTACAATTTAAGGTTGAAAAGCCTTGCAGCCATCTCTCCTGTCTATAGACACTGTAACCTATATGTAAATTCATATTAACAGTCTGAAGGTGTGAACTCTTTGCTTATTTATGAGAGTGTTACTCTTCATTCACATCACTATTACCTCCTCTCTGCTCAGAGATGAATGGGCTTTCTTTTGATCCCATCTCACTGTGAGCAATTCCCTGCATAGTAAAATATGCAGTATGTAAAGGAGAATCTTCATCAGTTATTAAAAAGATTTCTATCACATTTTTCATAGGGAAAATGGATTTACTTTTTAAATCCTCACGCGTCCTAAGAGCTAAAGAAGCCAGACAAAAAAGATAAAGCGCTAATCCTCCATATCGCTTTTTGTCTCCTCTAACAAAATTTATATGTAGCTCCAAAATAAGACCTTTAGTACACAAAGAAACACATTCACTGAACTCAAGTGCAGGATTCAGTGCCAGTCCCACTTCTCTGGACACCTGAGACACAGCTATGGCAGTGAGTTTCTCTGAAAGTGATTCTAGTTTCAGCTGGACAGGTACTATGCATGTGATACTTTTACCAGTGTCATCAAAGAAAACGTTGATACTGGCTTTTTGTTAGTTAATTGGTCTAAGTTAATTTTATCTGAGAAGTTTGGTGTCATCCTCAAAAAAATCATGACAGTGAAAGACTTTTTGAGAAACATCTTTTAGAGGATAACAAGAGGAAATAGCTTTATATTAGTATACCCTAGGAAACTGATGTACTGTTTATTACTATCTCTAGTAAAGCTACAATAGGCCTTGTATACTAGCGTTAGATACATGCAAATTTAGGGACATGTGAGTCATGGTTGCTTGAAGAACCATAAACCAAACATTCAACTAGCAACAATAAAATGGTTGTACATTGTCATATGCACGTCTTATACCAAACATGGAGAAACTCAGGTGGCAAGAATGTAAGAACATTGAACTATCTTCAAGCTGATTTCATGTAAACTTACAGGTTATTTGTGATCCGACTGTCTTTCTTGAAGCATCATTAGCAATGCAGAGTCATATTAAATTTCAATCAATTTTACAGTCTTTAAAAAGCACATGGTTCCTGAAACTAAAGAGAAATTTCAATTTTTGTGCTGTTCCAAAAATGGTGGTTCACACTGAAGCATTTCAGAAGTCTGCGCTGCAGCTATGATTAACTCTTTAGCCTTGGGAAGGTGACCAACAACATATAGAATATACATATCACAAGCAATAAGACAGGCTGTAAATTAAAAGGTTTTCTCAGTCATTAGCAGTCCACATTTTGTATATTCACAAGTCCACATAGACTGTTTCTGTAATAGTGAACTGAACAACTCCTGGTCTGGAGAATAACTGATGCAGAACAGCTTGCAATGACTATAAGTGATTGTAGACTCTATCTTCTGGGAATTGGTCTTTCCTTGTCTCAGAGGAAATGTTTGGATGCTCAGGAATTGTTTATTTCGCTTACAGCAAAAGGATACTAAAGATGGTTCTAGCAACATAACAGTATAGATAGATGGAAGACATTAATGATATACAGGATTGTTCTAGGATTGTTAGCTCCGGTAATATTGTCTGACAGTTTTTAATTTACCTGTATGTACTAGTTTTGTCTGGGATATGGTTAATTTTCTTCACAGTAATTTGTATAGTGCTATGTTTTAAATTTGTGAGCAAAACAGTGTTGATAACCAATGTTTTAACTGTTACTGAGCAGCATTTTCTCATCAAGGTCTTTTCTGCTTCTCACCCCACCCTACCAGTGAGTAGGCTGGGACTAAGCTGGGAGGGGACACAGCTGGGACAGCTGACCCCAACTGATCAATAGGATATTTTGTACCATATGACATCATGCTCAGCATATAAAGCTGGGGGAAGAAGAAGGAAGAGGGGGATGCTTGGGTCTTCCCAAGTGACTGTTTTGCATGATGGACCCTTGCTTTCCTGGAGGTGGCTGAACACCTACCTGTCTGCAATGGGAAGAGGTTTAAGAATTCCTTGTTTGGCTTTGACTACATGCTCAGCTTTTGCTTTAACTATTAAACTGTCTTTATCTCAACCCATGAGACAACTCATTAAAGGGAGATTTTTTTAAGCAAAGTTAAGCACGTGTATGCAATTTACAACATTAGAATCTTGTCTTGGTCTCCAAGTTTGTTGCTGCCATTGTAATTTTAAAAACTAGTTTATGGTGGCATCCTTAAAAGGATGGTTTTGTACAACATATTCTGACCTTGGGATGCATACCACTCTATTAGTATCCTAGTGTAAAAAAGAAGAAATAAAAGAAATTATTGACTGGTCAAAGTTATGAATATCAAGAATTTCTTTGAGAAAGTAAGTATATATATCAGGTCATGTACAGAGAAAAGACTAGATATTTCACGTAGTCTGAGCTATATTAACAGCCACTTATCTCTGAAAGCTTGTGTACTGATAGATCTATATATAAAAAGTAATCTCTTTTTTTACTATATTTTATCAGACATTTTTCAATTAAATACTTCTCTTCCGGTTATTGTTCTATTGCCACTGCTTAATGAAAGCAGCACAGTCTTCAAAGCAAAGCATTCATTTTCATTTAAGAGTTTGCACTCCTTTTAAAAACATGTTTCTTTTATGCTTCTTCTGAAACATCTGTTCCTGCTCAGTCTTCTTGACAATGCACAGTGTCACTCCCTCTTCCTGCTGCCTGGGAAAAGGAGACACAATTTAAGTAATCATGAGCCTTGAGAGTTGGTGTGCAAAGGGTCCTCCCCTTTCAGTCCACTGGGACACAGAAAGCAAGACAGGGTAATTAAGCGTAAGTGAAGGGTGGACAAGGAAAGCTGGAGCTGAACGTTTCAGTTTCGATGTTTTGTCAGAGGTCAGTTGAAGGTTGCTGACATGAGCCAAGGTACAGAATGTGAAATGTATTGTCAGGAACTAAGCAGTAAAAAGGGATAATATGTTCTCTTTCTACTTTTAATTCATTGACAGATGGGTGTGCTCACTAATCTGTCTACAAAGCCAGTGAAATTACTCGATCAGTGTGGTTACCTTTGCTGACATTGCCTGCAGCTATCAGAAAAAGTGTTGTACAACTGTCTAAATCTATTATTATAGTAGACAAATGGTAGTTCACCTTCCTTTGAACCATAAGGAACTGGCCACAGCTGGAAATACGATACCTGAGTTGAAACACCAAAAAAACCCACCTGAAAATCAATGCCACTGTGATACGTGGTAGCTTCAAAAAGCTGGATAAAGGCATTGCAAAATGGTTGTCTAATCAGTAATATTGCCTGCCAAGCTTGCAAGAGATGGATGATTCTGATGTTCCTCTGCTTAACTATAATTTACACAGTTCTGGTATCTCTCTCCTGTTTAAACAACAGCACAACTTCAGAAAACATTAGAAATTTTGGAAAAGAATAACTAACTCAAAATGCTTGCCATGGTTGTGACAATTACACTTACAAGACCCTTAAAGTTTTGACACTGTTGAATATATAATAGAGGTAGAAAATTCAGCAGCAGAAAAATCATTCTCATTTCTACCACTAGCTGTTTGAGGTTTCCAATTTACACAATTTTAGCTGAATAAAATCTGATCAAAAAGATATTCTACAAAAATTAAATCAGCCATACCTGAGCATGCTGTAGAGACATTTGCATCTATGTAAAGCAAGTGATGACAGATATCACAAAAGTCAATGCAAGCATGGATTGAACTTAGTTGAGACACATATTTACTTTTCCAGGTTTATACTTATTTTATTTTTAGATTTTTTTAAACCTTTTCTCCATTGCAGGAAAATCTACACACCTAACTTGGTGTCATCTGTGAATTTACTGATGATAGACTCTATGACCCCATCAAGATCATCAATAAAGATGTTCAATAGAAGCGGTCCCAATACCGAGCCCTGAAGAACGCCACTTGTGACCTGCCGCCAGCTGGATTTAGTACTATTGGCCACTACTCTCTGGGCCCATCCGTCTAGCCAGTGCTTGAGCCAGCAGATCATATTGTCATCCAGGCCATGAGCAGCCAGTTTTTCCATTAGAAATCTGTGGGGAACAGTGTCAAATGCTTTCTGGAAGTTCAGGTTGAACACATCTACAGCCTTTCCCTCATCCAGTAGTCGGGTCACCTTGTCATAGAAGGAGATCAGGTTCATCAGACAAGATCTGCCTTTCCTAAACCCATGCTGACTAGGCCTGATCTGTTGGTTGTCCTCTATATGGCTTGTAAGATCACTCAAGATGATCTGCTCCGTGACCTTCCCTGGTACTGAGGTCAGACTAACAGGTCTATAGTTACCTGGATCCTCTTTTCTGTCTTTCTTTTAGATGGGCATCACATTTGCTAACCTCCTGTCCATTGGGACCTCCCCAGTTAGCCAGGACTTGAGATAAATAATGGAAAGTAGCTTGTCGAGCGCATCCGCCAGCTCTTTGAGCACCCTTGGATGTAACTCATCCTGTCCCATAGATTTGTGTGCATCCAAGTGGTGTAGAAGGTCACTGACCACCTCCTCTTTTATCATGATAACCTCATTCTGCTTTCCCTCCCTGTCTCCAGCTTATGAGGCTGGATGTCCAGGCTTGTTCCACTACTGAAGACTGAGGCAAAGTAGGCGTTAAGGACCTCAACCTTCTCCTCATCCTTTGTTACTAAGTTTCCCTCTGCATCCAATAAATGATGGAGATTTTCCCTAATTCT
>WTSP01001881.1:0-11150 GCA_025331215.1 Actenoides lindsayi | reverse complement strand
AATATGGACTAAAATCAATCCAACTTCATTCACAAGATTTTGTAATTCTGTCACTCTGCTCAGCTCTGATGAGACCTCACCTGGAGCACTACATTCAGCTCTGGAGTCCTCAGCACAGAGAAGTCATGGTCTTGTTGGAGCAGGGCCAGAGGAGAGACACAAAACTGATCAGAGAGCTGGAACCCCTCTGCTGGGAGGGAGGGCTGAGAGAGTTGAGGTTGTTCAGCCTGGAGAAGAGAAGGCTCTGGGGAGACCTTCTTATGACCTTTCAATACTTAAAGGGGGTCTGTAAAAAAGATGGGGACAGACTTTTTAATAAGGTCTGTAGTCACAGGGCAAGAGGTGGGGGGTTGAAATTAAAAAACGGGAGATTCCGACTAGATACAAGGAAGAATTTTTTTTTTTACACTGAGCGCAGTGAGACCCTGGCCCAGGTTGCCCAGAGAGATGGTTGATTCTCCTCCCTGGAACAATTCCAGGTCAGGTTGGACAGGGCTCTGAGCAACCTGCTCTAGTTGCAGATGTCCATGCTCAGTGCAGGGGAGTTGGAACTAGATGGCCTTTAAAGGTCCCTTCCAACTCAAACCATCCTGTGATAGTAAGATAAGGAAACCGAGGCACTCAGAGGAGATGTGAATGGATAGAGTCCTGTAAGAAGGCACTAGTAAAGCCTTTGGAGTAAGCCACTAGTAAAGCCTTTGGTCTTTGGACGAAGCAGTTGCCCCTGAAGCTACTGAGCTACATTGCCTCCTAGTCAATAAACACTTCCACACATCCTTTGGTCGCGTTCTCTTTTTCCTTTCCAGAATGACAAGAAATCCCAGGTCTCTGGAGCCACTGTGAACCTTCATTCTCAACTCACTGAGATTGCTCATGAGTGTTGTTTGGCACTGATGCCCTTTTTCTCACCTCTACCCCGACAGCACAGACCTGGCACTGAACAAAACAATTTTCTGCTAGCAGGAAAGAATCAATAATCAGATTAGCAACTATTATTAAATTAGATCTTTAGAAAAAACAATGAAAATGGAAAAAAGGAAAAAAAAAATCCTACTATTGATCCAGTTGCATGGTGCACGGAAAATAAAATTAGAGCAGGAATATTAATTTTATTTTTCTTTCAGAGGTCCCTAATTCCAGATGTGTTCAGCTGATTTACTTCAGAACTAGCACAAGCAGAATTAAGGCAATGGTGATTTATGAGAAGATTCATGACCTATGGGAAATGAGGGATATTTGGGATTTTCTCCAGGTCCTTTTCTTTCTGTGTGAGGGGAGGGAAGGACAGGAAGAGAATGGTAAAGGAGGTTAAAATCAGGACCTTTTCCCAGCTGTGAATTCATAATCACAGCTAACTGAATTGGAGCATTTTGCAGGCGACAAGGTTACTTACGATCTGCAAATTAGCCCCAGAAAAAAAAAAACAAACCAAAAAAACCCAACAGCCCATATGCAGCATCCAGTCTGAAGCCTTAATTAACATAAACAATGTTAAAACACACAAAGAAATACATATCACCATTGAAATAAAGCATATGGCTGGCTAAATACCCGTAAGATTATCTGGAGATAATCTTTTCAGACACCATAAGTGCAGCTGACGCTGAGCTGTAATGACTCTCATCAGAAGGCCACGCCATCCCACCGGAGAGATAGCTCAGCACTTCCCAACATCACCAGTCTCTTGGGCTTTCAACTCTGCTGTTTAAAATCCAGAGCATGTGGTTGATAATTAATGAGCACCCTTCCCCCTTTACCTCACTGCTCCACAGCTCCAGCAGAAGGCCTGAAATGGAGACATCCTCACTTGCAGGTGACACTCGCACTACGCCTTGGTCTCCAAAGACCTGTCTCAGTGCACAAGGAAGAGTCGGCTTGGAGAGGAGAACTCGGCCACTGGACCCATACCCTGTGATTTCAGCTTTCATGTGCATTCCTGCCAAATTTCCTTCCCAAAGGCAGTCACAGGACAGATACCTTAGTGACTGAGACCCCCAAAAAGACTACTCTGCCTTTTGTGTCCTACTTGGTAAGCCACTCAATCCTCAACATGTGCCATGAATGCCAAAGTTCTGATACAGAAGACATGATACCATGGACTACACAGAGAAGAAATGTAGAAACCAAAGACACTGCCCTTGGTCTTTAAAACAAACAGAAATGTGAAAATCCCTCTGAGGTGTCACAATGTTCATAGAATCATAGAATAACAGAATCATAGAATCATTCTGGTTGGAAGAGACCTTCAAGATCATCAAGTCCAACTGTTCCCCCAGCACTGCCAGGTCACCACTAAACCATGTCCCTCAGCACCACATCTCCACAGCTTTTAAATCCCTCCAGGGATGGGGACTCCATCACTGCCCTGGGCAGCCTGATCCCTAGCTTTACATTGCATAGAAAACCAGTTCAACAGCTCCTGCTCATTGTACCTGGCAAAATATGCCTTCCTGACCCCAGTTCTAGTGTTGCTTAATAATTACAGATGTGATCTCTTCCGCAGTATACACACAACATCAGGAATTTAGCTTGAAGCATCATGAGGGTTCCTGTGTTATTTTTTTGGTTGTTGGTTTTTTGTGTGTGTGTGTGGGGGGGGTGTTTGTGTGTGTGGTTTGGTTTTTTTTCTTTTTATAACATATTTGAAGTCTTTTTGTCTTGTGGATTTTCTCCTTTAAACGATGACATTTTCACGCTTCTCTACAGAACCTTGTGAAATGGAAACAGAAAAGCCTACAGCTCCCTGTGATCCCATTACTTCATGGCTTTAAGAAAAAAGAGAAATCATTCTCAGATTTAGCTACACTGCAAACACTGGTGTCAGGCCAGTTTACCTGCCAGTGACTGCAGAAGATGACCTTGGACTACTTTCCACAACAGATTCAACATTTTATCCATTGGAGACTTCAGCCTCTGCTCTTAAACTCACTATTGCTACCTAGAGTAAAAGCACCATTACAGCATTTCTGGGATCTTTCCAATTTAAGAAGTCCAGGACATACCTCCCAATGTTATTTTTGGGCTAAAGTTGCCCCATTGGAGCTTTCCTGCTACACCAGAATATCAGAGCAATAAATAGCTCATTAGATATGGGGATCATCTTTGGAAAAAGAAGACAACAGCATCTACTGTGGAAGTGTTGTAAACAGAGGTTGGCACTTTCTGAAGTTGACTTTCCTGAGCGGGAGGAAGTCTACTGCTGGGACAACGAGAGAATGGAAAGATGAGCATTAAGATGGCTGGTCTTATTATCATATAGGGCTCCTTTCCAAGAAAGGACAAGGTGAAACCAGTGAGTGATGTATCTGTCTCCCTCCCACCCCTGCATGACATTCACGGCTGCTTATCCAGGCTTTGCAGGACCATTCTCTCCAGAGGAAGTTCCTCAGCTGTCCTTGACTAGAGATTTTACATGGAAATTCTTTGGCAGGTGTTGCAAGGCAAGAACAGAAGCCAGAATTGTACTGAATGGGCTGTCACCCGCTTCTTGCACCACCCTGGATGACCGTCCTGAAATCATCTACTTTAGCAAGTGTGTAGAAAGAGTCTGTGTTCCAGCTGGACACAAAAATATTTAGCTTACCCTCTCAGCTGCCATATTAACTTCCCAGCTGTAATTTCTCCATTACTGTGAGGTCTCTGATACATTATAGACCTCCGATTGCTCACGCAGTTAGTCCCTCTCATGCTAGGAAGACTCAGACTGGATCATGGTCCAAAAGATAGGATTCTGCTTTTCTGTTTAGAAAAGGATGCAGCTCCATGCCAGGCATTAGCCCATACAGGTGGTCCAAGCAATCCTCTTTCTCTGCCTTGTACAACAGCCAGGCAACCCACGATCATTTCTGAGAAACCAGGAAAGCTTCCTGATTACGTAGACAACACCACTCAGCGCACCAAAGTGATAAGCAGGAGGCTTGTCATAAGTGTTGAAAACATTTCAGGGAAAATCCTCAGAGGAACCGAGCACATTAGCAGAGTACACCGGTTCCTACGGTGGGTACCACCGTTCCACGCTCCAGTGTTAGGGGAAAGGATGCCTGGGAAGATTGGGAAAACAAGGTAGTCAATGCTTTTGCTGAGCGTACCAGATGCTCAAAAAAAAAGAAAAAGTAAGACATTGCAGGCAGTGGTTAACAGGCTGGAAACGCTCCCTTTGGCTAGTCAAGAATGTACAAAGGCACTCAGTTCAAAGGCAGGGAGAGCAATACAAACACCTGGTAAGAGATATCTCACGTCCTCTTTAGGGCACGGTCAGGCTGCCTCAGACATGGCAACATCTACAATCTGTTCACTGATCAGCACTTCCATCTACTCAGAAGACCATATAAGAGCCTACAAGGACTCAGCTCCTCGACAAGCCCTCAGCCAGAGCTCAGGGGAGCAGAAGGATGGTTAGCTGGTACGGAGAGACACCACAACTGTCATCCCATGGCTGCTCACACCAAACCCTGCCAATGACAGGGCAGCAGGTTCGTTCGGCTGGGGATTTTGAACGCTGGTGCATGTGACTGAAAGGAAAGAGGAAGACGAAAGTGTGTTCTTGGCTCTAAACAAAAAGTCTGCAAATCCCGGCTCTGGTCCAGATCCCTGGCCACTTGTGCTCTTTTATTTTCAGCCTCCCCCTCTCTGAAATGGCCCTAACAACCTTGATGCTCTTCCCAGCTCTTTGTGGCAAAGTCAGGGGTGGAACCACAAACCGCCTCTTGTCTACCTATAAGTAGCACTTCACAAAACAGCAAACACTGCTGCTGATGTCCCAGCTCCTATCTCGAAGAGTACAGGAGGCCCCAGGGCCAGGTTGGGAAGAAGGATGGCTCTCTCTCCACCAAAACACTAGCTCCAGGGTACGCTGCTTCTCAGAAACCTAAATCAGAAAATTTTAATGGCTGAGTGCAGGGCTAGCAAATAAAGAGACAAAGAAAAATAAATCAGGCAGATGACAGAGGGGCTGGGAATAGGAGGAGGTAGCAGACGGTAAATGAAATTAAATCAAGAAGCCAAATTAAGGTGCTGCAGGCAAAGATGAAGATGCTGGATTAAAGATTAACCGTAACCAAGAGGGAGATGCAGTCCTTTAAAGGTACAAATTACTTCAATGCACTTAGCAAAACCCACACAAACCTCCTAAGAACAAAGTCCTCACAGATGCAACTGGATCACAGTAACAGATACATCTGGACCTGGGAATTCTGGATAGCTTCATGCTCCAGTGTTTCCAGCTGAGAAGGGGCATTAAATCAGAGCAGAGGCAATCACCCTAAAAAATGCCAACTTCTGCATTGGCTGAAGCAAAGGGGAGAGGGTGCAATCAGTCCCCTGAGAAGGGCTTGGCACGGCATAAAAAAAAATAATTCTGGAGCTATTTTGAAATTATTCTGAATCCAGGGGAGCTGCTGAGCCCTTTGGGGCTGTCTGTTCACTGAGCATTTCCTGATTTATCTCTTGCCAAATAACTCCAAAGGAGTGGGGGGCAAGCTCAAAGTGGAAGTGCACCTTTCACTCCTTTGCAGCCGAAAGCAAGAGAGCTCAGCAAACATCCCCATCAAATTGCAAGCAGGTGAAGCAGGTCACCCTTCAGCTCAGCTACGGGGCACAGAAGATAACTTGTCCCATCATGGAACATTACGTGCTTGCACCATTTCACATCACTGCTCAGGCACTGCCAGGAGAAAGGTCACTTACACATTCCCACCTCCTTGTAGCACAAACAACTCGCAGTTTGCAGTGGAGCCTCTAAGACCCTGTTTCTGTGAGAGTAAGGAGTGGGGCAGAGGAACCAGTTGGGGGTTGTGAAGGTTTTTAAAGCCCTGAGGCATTTTTATCACGTCTTTCAAACATACTAATAACACTCTCCCTGGCAATACGGATACAGGCTGTGTGAAGAGTGGATTGAGAGCAGACCTGAGGAGAAGGACGTGGGGGTGCTGGGAGGGAGAAGCTGGAGCTGAGCTGTCACCATGTGCTCACAGCTCAGCAGTCAAAGGCACCCTGGGCTGCACCCCCAGCAGCGTGGGCAGCAGGGAGAGGGGTGGATCCTGCCCCTCTGCTCCCAGGGCTCTGAGAAGATCTTACCTGGAGCACTGCATCCAGCTCTGGGGTCCCCAGCATAAGAAAGACATGGATCTGCTTGAGCAGGTCCAGAGCAGGGCCATGAAGATGATCAAGGGGCTGGAGCACCTCTGCTATCAGGCCAGTCTGAGAGAGTTGAGGTTGTTCAGTCTGAAGGAGAGAAGGCTCCAGGGAGACCTTCTGGCAGCCTTCTAATACGTATTCCCCCCCTCCAGAAAAGCTAGGGAGGGACTTTTTATCAGAGAGTGTGGTGATAGGACATGGGCTTAAACTGAATAGCTTTAAACTGAAAGGGAACAGGTTTAGATTAGATATTAGGAAGAAATTTTTCACTGTGAGGGTGCTGAGACACTGGAACAGGTTGCCAAGAGAAGCTGTGGATGCCTCATCCCTGGAAATGTTCAAGACCACGTTGGACTGGCCTTTGAGCAACCTGGTCTAGTGGGAGGTGTCCCTGCCCATAGCAGGAGGGTTGGAACTAGATGATCTTTAAGGTCCCTTCCAACCCTGACAGTTCTATGATTCTGTGACTCTATGAACACTGACTTGTTAACAATTGTACAGACCACAGTAACAGCAGGTTACTTCTGGTGGTGTTAGCCTGTTTATTATGGTCCAGCCCTGCTCCTCAAACAGACACAGCTTTGAACGTTGCTACTCCTGGCACTATTGTCCCATGATCAGAACATCAGGGAAACAACAAAATCAAAATCAACAGTCACTTGTAGCCTACAGCGGGACACAAGTGAGCTCTGAATTAGAGAGGAGGAGCTATTAGGAGTTCAGAGAGGCCGGTGACAGTGGCATGAGACAGGCACACAGAGACATGCACTGGGGGATGCTGGTCTGTAGACAAGAAGGTTTAGTCATTGTGAGTTCAGCGAGCTGCACTTTTTTCTCTGCCAGTGCTTTCCTTTGCTCCTTCTTTTCCCTTTGGCCTCCTTTTCCTCGGCACTCGGCAAAATGAGCATTTCATGGGAGAGGAGCAGCCAAGAGAAGCAGAGCTGACAGCCCCTTGAATGCATGGAATGCCTCCCTTGTACCCCATTCGAATTTCAGAAAGCAACATCTGCCCATTCCTGAAGGTCATTTGGCTCCTGGTTCAGGGATGCTGCATCGCTGCTCGCCGCCTCCTCATTGTTATTCCGTGCCTATAGCTGCTATAGATGTCCTGTCACATTATATGCTAGTTTCTTACAGGTTTTGGGTGGGAGGGGGTAAATAAAATGTAAAAAACCACAAAAGCCCACCCTGGTGGGACCAGTGTGATTTCTGACTTGACTTAGGCGGCTGTGTAAAGCAATCTACTAGAGGATTTGCTTCGGATTTACATTAGCAGAAGAGGAGGAAACCTCTGGGAAATAAAGGCGATGCTAATGCAGTGAGGGGGCTGGTGCACTAGTGTCTAAATAAATGCTAATAAATAAATGCTGATGTTTAAGATCGTGCTGCCCCTTCTCCTTGAACAACATGTTCCCAGCCCTCCTGGGTGTTGATCAGATGGTGTCTCACCAGGGGTCGATGTAAACAGGTCCCTGGTGGGTAGGACCCGGATCAATCCGAGGGAGAGAGGGTGAGATCCCTCAGCGGGGCTGTGCAGCTCAGCTGGGAGCAGAGCAGCAAGCAGAGAGGCTGCTGGATTCATCGATTCCCTTTCAGCCCCAAGCCACGCTGCTGGGAACGGTACCTTGTCACCATTTGGCACGCGTACCAGCAGTGAGGGTGCGGGGATGCAGAAAGCCACTGACAGCAAAGCTCAGGATCGTAGTGAAATTACAGAGCAGAGGAGCAAACTTCCCCAGCCTGCTAAAAGCCTGGTTGGACTGGCAGGAGGTTGAAACACAAATCAAGCTCCAGACCTGCAAAGCTGGCAGAGGTTTTTCCTGATGGAAAATTTCCCTGCCACGCAAACCCAATGGTTTTATGTGGCCAGAGAAACTGTTGTCAGATCTGCTCTAATTCCTACTTTTCCCTGCCGATAGATCTGGCTGGGACTGAAGACACTCCTGAACCTCAGACTTAGCACCCCAGCGTTTTAGAAAGAGCAGGAATAAGGAGCAGGTGCCGAGCGGAGCAACATGGATCTGCTTGTGCTTTTCTCAGGAAAGCAGGTCACGGGGGAGGAGGGGGAGTCATTTCTCAGCTTCGCTGCTGCAAATGTACTTAACCAAAGCTACTCTGGTAACCAAACACTCTGCCAGGCCCTGGAACTCATGCAAAGAGGGATTGCTATCGAAACCTTTTAAGTCCACTTTCTGCTAAAGAAAATGGCTTTCAGAGATAGAGGCTGGTGGAAACCTCTCTCCTCCCAGCAACATTTCTTCATTAAGCTTTCTTGTCCCTCCTCCCCATCCTGCCTTATCTCTGTACATCTGGGCAACACAGAGGACAGAATGTTCCCCCAGAAACCCAGACAGAGGACTGTATCTCAGACCTCCAGTAACACCCCTCCCCTCAGCCAACCAGCTTGGCTAAATTGGACAGATGTTGCAGCATCTGTGCAAACTTGCGCCGAACCGTCCGATGTATTTTGCATGCTGACATTAAGCTGAGTTGCAAAGAGAGGCTTTGGAGGGACTCAAAGAGTATTCACCTGATAGGGAGCTTCTAACTTCCCACTTAAGATGCTTAAATACTCCTCAGCTAATTAAATACCTGTCAATTACAAGGCAGCACAAATGATGACTGTGCTGGCTGAAGCAATTTATACTGAAAAATGTCTGTGGTTTGCAGCACCAGAAACGGCCCTTACTGCAGAAAACGCCAATCACACAGCAGAAGGCACAGTCCTAGGGGTGAAGTGTCCTTTTTTTCCTGTTGATCCTTCCACCTCAATCTGCCCAACAATAATATGCACACAAACCAGTGCCAAACACATCTATCATTGCCTTCTCCTTTGGCAGACTGATCGCTAAAGCCCTGCTTCTGCACCTCCTGCAGACCTGTGCAGATATCTTGGGCTCACGTTCCAGGCTACAACGTCCTTGCAGAATGTGACCCAGCTCCTGCTCCTCAAAGACACCAACCTGTGAGATTTTGTCTTCCACAAAGCCTGGGGGGAGCATGGTTGGGTCTATAGCTCTCAAGCTGGGAAACTCAGAAGTCCCACTGAGACTCACTGAGACCTTAGGTATTAAGCCAGTAACAATGAAATGCACTCAACCCTCCTGGTACTCTCTTTCCCAAGGCCTAGGGGAAGGAGGGAAAATGGGAATAAACCAGCTAGTATCACCACCAGAGATAAAATGCAGAATCCCAGCAGGAAGCTTTTATCCTCTGGCTCAGCAGAGCAGCACATTGCCAGGGTGCTGGCTCCAAGAGCCAAGCTGGCACATGGAACCAGGTGTCTCAAAAGGAGGAGATCAGCCTGGGCTTGCAGAGGGTGAATAAGAGGGATTCCTACTGCTGCAGCTCTCTCTCCACTCCAGCTGGGAAGCTGGGGAGAGGGTAATGTCCAGAGGAGAGAAGCAAATGAACATTGACAGTAGAAAGAGAAGTTGCTCAGCTTTGCGCTAAGGAATAAACAGCAGAGATTTTGCAGAGAAGGAAGTTTCTGGAGCCACTGGAGAAAAAAGAACCAGTTGGAGAGAGAGGGTCTGAAGATCAAAGGGGGTCCAAGTGCATGCAGATGGAATGAGGCTGATTTGGACATTTACTTTGACACTCAAGGGTCCTGAAGGAAAAAAAGACATGCTAAGGTGTGTGCTGGTACAGGCTTGCTGTGTTCTCCCCAAACCATCCAAATGCCCCTGCCAACATTGCTGGCTTGTGAATTAAGGTCTTACACACACACTGAACAGTGAGTAGACAGGTAGGTTAGGACCCAAGTGATGAAGCTACCGGTCCCAGCCTTCACCTGCCCAAGGGTAACAGAATCAAGCAGGAAACATAGAGTGGATGTGACAGCTCCCATTCCATCCTCCTGTTTGATCTTTCTTTCTTCCCTGAGATGACAAGCGATGTCAGAGTGAAGGAGCATTGCTCAAAGGCTGGGCACTCCCTGGCCACCTCTTCTGAGAGCTTTCCTGGGAGGGAGGTCAGGAGAACAAAAGCACTCCTTGCAAGTCCCATGTTTAGGGGACTTAAGAGCAGGTCCCCACACGACTCCAGCTTCAGAGCAGCAGAAACGTTCTGAGAGTTACTGTCAGTTTTGCTGCATTTTGAAGCCATCTTAACTGTGAAAGCCTTAAAAGCAAAGTGACACTTGTCATTTGACCAACAGTGCTTTCTCCTGCCTTTTCTGTTCACCAAAACTCTCCTAAAACATTAATCTGGGTAAAGGCAAATGTTAAATGAACTTCAGAGCTGCAAGTGACCTAGAAAAGGGAGTTTTTTGTTCAGCACTAGTTGCAGTAACAGCACACAGAAGGCTGTGAAATACTCCTGCATGACAGTAGTAGGAGTCATGTAAGTTTTGTTTCACAGCTGCAGCAGCAGCTCTTTACTGCTGCCGCAGATGGAACAGGCAGGACAACCTTGGCTGCTTTCAGACCCTAGGAGAAGCCAGCAGAGCTGGCAATTAGTAAAAGCATCTTTTGCACTTGTAAACTGAATGAACTGGGTGGAAATGAACTGGGAAACAGGGAAATGCTGAACATTGTGATGCCATTTCTAGCAACACTTGTGAGATGCTGATGTCTGAGCGGAGAGAAATGCAGCAGCCTCCAAGAAGCAGGGGTGGAGGTGGGGATTTCTTTTTATAGCTACATGAAAAAAAATCAAAACAATTTTTGTCCCACAAGCATATTACTCCCGATCAACACAGTGAGAACACTGTGATGGGATGCATGTCCCCATCATTTCAGACTTGACATTAGGAAGCATTTCTTTACAGAGAGGATGGTTAAACACTGGAACAGGTTTCCTAGAGGTGGATGATGCCCCAAGCCTGTCAGGGTTTAAGAAGCATTTGGACAATGCCCTTAGTAACTTTTGGTCAGCCCTGAAGTAGTCAGGCAGTTGGACTAGATGTTTGATGTAGGTCCCTTTTCTTTCTTCTTTTCTCTCTCCTCTCCTCTCCTCTCCTCTCCTCTCCTCTCCTCTCCTCTCCTCTCCTCTCCTCTCCTCTCCTCTCCTCT